>CAMPDV010004399.1:0-36787 GCA_946699065.1 Loxodes magnus
CCTCTCAAAGCATACTCTCAAATCTATAATTCTATCTTCTTTTCTTACTTTACTTCTTCACTTTTCTAAATACTTAATACTTCTCAAAGCATACTTTTTAAAACTGAAATTCTATCTTCTTTTCTCACTTTACTTCTTCACTTTTCTTAATACTAATTACTTCTCAAAGCATACTCAGTAATATTGAAATTCAATCTTCTTTTCTTACTCTACTTCTTCACTTTTCTAAATACTAATTACTTCTCAAAGCATACTCCTTAAAACTGAAATTCTATCTTCTTTTCTTACTTTACTTCTTCACTTTTCTAAATACTTAATACTTCTCAAAGCATACTCCATAAAACTGAAATTCTATCTTCTTTTCTTAATCTACTTCTTCACTTTTCTAAATACTTATTACTTCTCAAAGCATACTCCTTAAAACTGAAATTCTATCTTCTTTTCTTACTTTATTTCTTCACTTTCTAATCACTTAATACCTCTCAAAGCATACTCTCAAAACTGAAATTCTATCTTCTTTTCTTACTTTACTTATTCACTTTTCTTAATACTTAATACTTCTCAAAGCATACTCCTTAAAACTGAAATTTTATCTTCTTTTCTTACTTTTTTTCTTCACTTTTCTAAATACTTAATACTTCTCAAAGCATACTCCTTAAAACTGAAATTTTATCTTCTTTTCTTACTTTACTTCATCACTTTTCTAAATACTTAATACTTCTCAAAGCATACTCCTTAAAACTGAAATTTTATCTTCTTTTCTTACTTTACTTCTTCACTTTTCTAAATACTTAATACTTCTCAAAGCATACTCCTTAAAACTGAAATTCTATCTTCTTTTCTTAATCTACTTCTTCACTTTACTAAATACTAATTACTTCTAAAAGCATACTCCTTAAAACTGAAATTCTATCTTCTTTTCTTACTTTACTTATTCACTTTCTAATCACTTAATACTTCTCAAAGCATACTCCTTAAAACTGAAATTCTATCTTCTTTTCTTACTTCACTTCTTCACTTTTCTAAATACTAATTACTTCTCAAATAATACTCCGTAACATTGAAATTCAATCTTCTTTTCTTACTTTATTTCTTCACTTTCTAATCACTTAATACTTCTCAAAGCATACTCAGTAATATTGAAATTCAATCTTCTTTTCTTACTCTACTTCTTCACTTTTCTAAGTACTAATTACTTCTAAAAGCATACTCCTTAAAACTGAAATTCTATCTTCTTTTCTTACTCTACTTCTTCACTTTTCTAAATACTAATTACTTCTCAAAGCATACTCTCAAAACTGAAATTCTATCTTCTTTTCTTACTCTACTTCTTCACTTTTCTAAATACTTAATACTTCTCAAAGCATACTCCTTAAAACTGAAATTCTATCTTCTTTTCTTACTTTACTTCATCACTTTTCGTAATACTTATTACTTCTCAAAGCATACTACTTATAACTGAAATTCTATCTTCTTTTCTTAATCTACTTCTTCACTTTTCTAAATACTTATTACTTCTCAAAGCATACTCTCAAAACTGAAATTCTATCTTCTTTTCTTACTCTACTTCTTCACTTTTCTAAATACTTAATACTTCTCAAAGCATACTCCTTAAAACAGAAATTCTATCTTCTTTTCTTACTTTACTTCTTCACTTTTCTAAATACTTAATACTTCTCAAAGCATACTCCTTAAAACTGAAATTCTATCTTCTTTTCTTACTCTACTTCTTCACTTTTCTAAATACTTAATACTTCTCAAAGCATACTCCTTAAAACTGAAATTTTATCTTCTTTTCTTACTTTACTTCATCACTTTTCTAAATACTTAATACTTCTCAAAGCATACTACTTATAACTGAAATTCTATCTTCTTTTCTCACTTTACTTCTTCACTTTCTAAATACTTAATACTTCTCAAAGCATACTCCTTAAAACTGAAATTCTATCTTCTTTTCTTACTCTACTTCTTCACTTTTCTAAATACTAATTACTTCTAAAAGCATACTCCTTAAAACTGAAATTCTATCTTCTTTTCTTACTTTACTTCTTCACTTTTCTAAATACTTATTACTTCTCAAAGCATACTCCTTAAAACTGAAATTCTATCTTCTTTTCTTAATCTACTTCTTCACTTTTCTAAATACTTATTACTTCTCAAAGCATACTCCTTAAAACTGAAATTCTATCTTCTTTTCTTACTTTACTTATTCACTTTTCTTAATACTTAATACTTCTCAAAGCATACTCCTTAAAACTGAAATTCTATCTTCTTTTCTTACTTTACTTCTTCACTTTTCTAAATACTTATTACTTCTCAAATAATACTCCGTAACATTGAAATTCTATCTTCTTTTCTTATTTAATTTCTTTACTTTCTAATCACTTAATACTTCTCAAAGCATACTCCTTAAAACTGAAATTTTATCTTCTTTTCTTACTTTACTTCATCACTTTTCTAAATACTTAATACTTCTCAAAGCATACTACTTATAACTGAAATTCTATCTTCTTTTCTCACTTTACTTCTTCACTTTCTAAATACTTAATACTTCTCAAAGCATACTCCTTAAAACTGAAATTCTATCTTCTTTTCTTACTCTACTTCTTCACTTTTCTAAATACTAATTACTTCTAAAAGCATACTCCTTAAAACTGAAATTCTATCTTCTTTTCTTACTTTACTTCTTCACTTTTCTAAATACTTAATACTTCTCAAAGCATACTCCTTAAAACTGAAATTCTATCTTCTTTTCTTACTCTACTTCTTCACTTTTCTAAATACTAATTACTTCTCAAAGCATACTCCTTAAAACTGAAATTCTATCTTCTTTTCTTACTTTACTTCTTCACTTTTCTAAATACTTATTACTTCTCAAAGCATACTCCTTAAAACTGAAATTCTATCTTCTTTTCTTAATCTACTTCTTCACTTTTCTAAATACTAATTACTTCTCAAAGCATACTCTCAAAACTGAAATTCTATCTTCTTTTCTTACTTTACTTATTCACTTTTCTTAATACTTAATACTTCTCAAAGCATACTCCTTAAAACTGAAATTTTATCTTCTTTTCTTACTTTACTTCATCACTTTTCTAAATACTTAATACTTCTCAAAGCATACTACTTATAACTGAAATTCTATCTTCTTTTCTTACTTTATTTCTTCACTTTCTAAATACTAATTACTTCTAAAAGCATACTCCTTAAAACTGAAATTCTATCTTCTTTTCTTAATCTACTTCTTCACTTTTCTAAATACTTAATACTTCTCAAAGCATACTCAGTAATATTGAAATTCAATCTTCTTTTCTTACCTTACTTATTCACTTTCTAATCACTTAATACTTCTCAAAGCATACTCTCAAAACTGAAATTCTATCTTCTTTTCTTACTTTACTTCTTCACTTTTCTAAATACCTATTACTTCTCAAAGCATACTCTCAAAACTGAAATTCTATCTTCTTTTCTTACTTTATTTCTTCACTTTCTAATCACTTAATACCTCTCAAAGCATACTCTCAAAACTGAAATTCTATCTTCTTTTCTTACTTTACTTCTTCACTTTTCTAAATACTTAATACTTCTCAAAGCATACTCCTTAAAACTGAAATTCTATCTTCTTTTCTTACTTTTTTTCTTCACTTTTCTAAATACTTAATACTTCTAAAAGCATACTCCTTAAAACTGAAATTCTATCTTCTTTTCTTACTCTACTTCTTCACTTTTCTAAATACTAATTACTTCTCAAAGCATACTCTCAAAACTGAAATTCTATCTTCTTTTCTTACTCTACTTCTTCACTTTTCTAAATACTTAATACTTCTCAAAGCATACTCCTTAAAACTGAAATTTTATCTTCTTTTCTTACTTTACTTCATCACTTTTCTAAATACTTAATACTTCTCAAAGCATACTACTTATAACTGAAATTCTATCTTCTTTTCTTACTTTACTTCTTCACTTTTCTAAATACTTAATACTTCTCAAAGCATACTCCTTAAAACTGAAATTCTATCTTCTTTTCTTACTTTACTTCTTCACTTTTCTAAATACTTAATACTTCTCAAAGCATACTCCATAAAACTGAAATTCTATCTTCTTTTCTTACTTTACTTCATCACTTTTCTAAATACTTAATACTTCTCAAAGCATACTCCTTAAAACTGAAATTCTATCTTCTTTTCTTACTTTTTTTCTTCACTTTTCTAAATACTTAATACTTCTCAAAGCATACTCCTTAAAACAGAAATTCTATCTTCTTTTCTTACTTTACTTCTTCACTTTTCTAAATATTTAATACTTCTCAAAGCATACTCCTTAAAACTTAAATTCTATCTTCTTTTCTTACTCTACTTCTTCACTTTTCTAAATACTTAATACTTCTCAAAGCATACTCCTTAAAACTGAAATTTTATCTTCTTTTCTTACTTTACTTCATCACTTTTCTAAATACTTAATACTTCTCAAAGCATACTACTTATAACTGAAATTCTATCTTCTTTTCTTACTTTATTTCTTCACTTTTCTAAATACTTAATACTTCTCAAAGCATACTCCATAAAACTGAAATTCTATGTTCTTTTCTTACTCTACTTCTTCACTTTTCTAAATACTTAATACTTCTCAAAGCATACTCCTTAAAACTGAAATTCTATCTTCTTTTCTTACTCTACTTCTTCACTTTTCTAAATACTTATTACTTCTCAAAGCATACTCTCAAAACTGAAATTCTATCTTCTTTTCTTACTTTATTTCTTCACTTTCTAATCACTTAATACCTCTCAAAGCATACTCTCAAAACTGAAATTCTATCTTCTTTTCTTACTTTACTTCTTCACTTTTCTAAATACTTAATACTTCTCAAAGCATACTCCTTAAAACTGAAATTCTATCTTCTTTTCTTACTTTTTTTCTATACTTTTCTAAATACTTAATACTTCTCAAAGCATACTCCTTAAAACTGAAATTCTATCTTCTTTTCTTACTCTACTTCTTCACTTTTCTAAATACTAATTACTTCTCAAAGCATACTCTCAAAACTGAAATTCTATCTTCTTTTCTTACTCTACTTCTTCACTTTTCTAAATACTTAATACTTCTCAAAGCATACTCCTTAAAACTGAAATTTTATCTTCTTTTCTTACTTTACTTCATCACTTTTCTAAATACTTAATACTTCTCAAAGCATACTACTTATAACTGAAATTCTATCTTCTTTTCTTACTTTACTTCTTCACTTTTCTAAATACTTAATACTTCTCAAAGCATACTCCTTAAAACTGAAATTCTATCTTCTTTTCTTACTTTACTTCTTCACTTTTCTAAATACTTAATACTTCTCAAAGCATACTCCATAAAACTGAAATTCTATCTTCTTTTCTTACTTTACTTCATCACTTTTCTAAATACTTAATACTTCTCAAAGCATACTCCTTAAAACTGAAATTCTATCTTCTTTTCTTACTTTTTTTCTTCACTTTTCTAAATACTTAATACTTCTCAAAGCATACTCAGTAATATTGAAATTCAATCTTCTTTTCTTACTCTACTTCTTCACTTTTCTAAATATTTAATACTTCTCAAAGCATACTCCTTAAAACTTAAATTCTATCTTCTTTTCTTACTCTACTTCTTCACTTTTCTAAATACTTAATACTTCTCAAAGCATACTCCTTAAAACTGAAATTTTATCTTCTTTTCTTACTTTACTTCATCACTTTTCTAAATACTTAATACTTCTCAAAGCATACTACTTATAACTGAAATTCTATCTTCTTTTCTCACTTTACTTCTTCACTTTCTAAATACTTAATACTTCTCAAAGCATACTCCTTAAAACTGAAATTCTATCTTCTTTTCTTACTCTACTTCTTCACTTTTCTAAATACTAATTACTTCTAAAAGCATACTACTTATAACTGAAATTCTATCTTCTTTTCTTACTTTACTTCTTCACTTTTCTAAATACTTAATACTTCTCAAAGCATACTCCTTAAAACTGAAATTCTATCTTCTTTTCTTACTCTACTTCTTCACTTTTCTAAATACTAATTACTTCTCAAAGCATACTCCTTAAAACTGAAATTCTATCTTCTTTTCTTACTCTACTTCTTCACTTTTCTAAATACTTATTACTTCTCAAAGCATACTCTCAAAACTGAAATTCTATCTTCTTTTCTTACTTTACTTCTTCACTTTTCTAAATACTTAATACTTCTCAAA
Organism: Loxodes magnus; assembly: GCA_946699065.1. Classification (NCBI taxonomy): domain Eukaryota; phylum Ciliophora; class Karyorelictea; order Loxodida; family Loxodidae; genus Loxodes; species Loxodes magnus. The sequence goes on from CAMPDV010004399.1 coordinate 6,226, forward strand.
GCATACTCTCAAAACTGAAATTTTATCTTCCTTTCTTACTTTACTTCATCACTTTTCTAAATACTTAATACTTCTAAAAGCATACTCCTTAAAACTGAAATTCTATCTTCTTTTCTTACTTTACTTCTTCACTTTTCTAAATACTTATTACTTCTCAAAGCATACTCCTTAAAACTGAAATTCTATCTTCTTTTCTTAATCTACTTCTTCACTTTTCTAAATACTTATTACTTCTCAAAGCATACTCCTTAAAACTGAAATTCTATCTTCTTTTCTTACTTTACTTCATCACTTTTCTAAATACTTAATACTTCTCAAAGCATACTCCATAAAACTGAAATTCTATCTTCTTTTCTTACTTTATTTCTTTACTTTCTAAATACTAATTACTTCTCAAAGCATACTCTCAAAACTGAAATTCTATCTCTTTTCTTACTTTACTTCATCACTTTTCTAAATACTTATTACTTCTCAAAGCATACTCTCAAAACTGAAATTCTATCTTCTTTTCTTACTTTATTTCTTCACTTTTCTAAATACTTATTACTTCTCAAAGCATACTCTCAAAACTGAAATTTTATCTTCCTTTCTTACTTTACTTCATCACTTTTCTAAATACTTAATACTTCTCAAAGCATACTACTTATAACTGAAATTCTATCTTCTTTTCTCACTTTACTTCTTCACTTTCTAAATACTTAATACTTCTCAAAGCATACTCCTTAAAACTGAAATTCTATCTTCTTTTCTTAATCTACTTCTTCACTTTTCTAAATACTTAATACTTCTCAAAGCATACTCAGTAATATTGAAATTCAATCTTCTTTTCTTACCTTACTTATTCACTTTCTAATCACTTAATACTTCTCAAAGCATACTCTCAAAACTGAAATTCTATCTTCTTTTCTTACTTTACTTCTTCACTTTTCTAAATACCTATTACTTCTCAAAGCATACTCTCAAAACTGAAATTCTATCTTCTTTTCTTACTTTATTTCTTCACTTTCTAATCACTTAATACCTCTCAAAGCATACTCTCAAAACTGAAATTCTATCTTCTTTTCTTACTTTACTTCTTCACTTTTCTAAATACTTAATACTTCTCAAAGCATACTCCTTAAAACTGAAATTCTATCTTCTTTTCTTACTTTTTTTCTTCACTTTTCTAAATACTTAATACTTCTAAAAGCATACTCCTTAAAACTGAAATTCTATCTTCTTTTCTTACTCTACTTCTTCACTTTTCTAAATACTAATTACTTCTCAAAGCATACTCTCAAAACTGAAATTCTATCTTCTTTTCTTACTCTACTTCTTCACTTTTCTAAATACTTAATACTTCTCAAAGCATACTCCTTAAAACTGAAATTTTATCTTCTTTTCTTACTTTACTTCATCACTTTTCTAAATACTTAATACTTCTCAAAGCATACTACTTATAACTGAAATTCTATCTTCTTTTCTTACTTTACTTCTTCACTTTTCTAAATACTTAATACTTCTCAAAGCATACTCCTTAAAACTGAAATTCTATCTTCTTTTCTTACTTTACTTCTTCACTTTTCTAAATACTTAATACTTCTCAAAGCATACTCCATAAAACTGAAATTCTATCTTCTTTTCTTACTTTACTTCATCACTTTTCTAAATACTTAATACTTCTCAAAGCATACTCCTTAAAACTGAAATTCTATCTTCTTTTCTTACTTTTTTTCTTCACTTTTCTAAATACTTAATACTTCTCAAAGCATACTCCTTAAAACAGAAATTCTATCTTCTTTTCTTACTTTACTTCTTCACTTTTCTAAATATTTAATACTTCTCAAAGCATACTCCTTAAAACTTAAATTCTATCTTCTTTTCTTACTCTACTTCTTCACTTTTCTAAATACTTAATACTTCTCAAAGCATACTCCTTAAAACTGAAATTTTATCTTCTTTTCTTACTTTACTTCATCACTTTTCTAAATACTTAATACTTCTCAAAGCATACTACTTATAACTGAAATTCTATCTTCTTTTCTTACTTTATTTCTTCACTTTTCTAAATACTTAATACTTCTCAAAGCATACTCCATAAAACTGAAATTCTATGTTCTTTTCTTACTCTACTTCTTCACTTTTCTAAATACTAATTACTTCTAAAAGCATACTCCTTAAAACTGAAATTCTATCTTCTTTTCTTAATCTACTTCTTCACTTTTCTAAATACTTATTACTTCTCAAAGCATACTCTCAAAACTGAAATTCTATCTTCTTTTCTTACTTTATTTCTTCACTTTCTAATCACTTAATACCTCTCAAAGCATACTCTCAAAACTGAAATTCTATCTTCTTTTCTTACTTTACTTCTTCACTTTTCTAAATACTTAATACTTCTCAAAGCATACTCCTTAAAACTGAAATTCTATCTTCTTTTCTTACTTTTTTTCTATACTTTTCTAAATACTTAATACTTCTCAAAGCATACTCCTTAAAACTGAAATTCTATCTTCTTTTCTTACTCTACTTCTTCACTTTTCTAAATACTAATTACTTCTCAAAGCATACTCTCAAAACTGAAATTCTATCTTCTTTTCTTACTCTACTTCTTCACTTTTCTAAATACTTAATACTTCTCAAAGCATACTCCTTAAAACTGAAATTTTATCTTCTTTTCTTACTTTACTTCATCACTTTTCTAAATACTTAATACTTCTCAAAGCATACTACTTATAACTGAAATTCTATCTTCTTTTCTTACTTTACTTCTTCACTTTTCTAAATACTTAATACTTCTCAAAGCATACTCCTTAAAACTGAAATTCTATCTTCTTTTCTTACTTTACTTCTTCACTTTTCTAAATACTTAATACTTCTCAAAGCATACTCCATAAAACTGAAATTCTATCTTCTTTTCTTACTTTACTTCATCACTTTTCTAAATACTTAATACTTCTCAAAGCATACTCCTTAAAACTGAAATTCTATCTTCTTTTCTTACTTTTTTTCTTCACTTTTCTAAATACTTAATACTTCTCAAAGCATACTCAGTAATATTGAAATTCAATCTTCTTTTCTTACTCTACTTCTTCACTTTTCTAAATATTTAATACTTCTCAAAGCATACTCCTTAAAACTTAAATTCTATCTTCTTTTCTTACTCTACTTCTTCACTTTTCTAAATACTTAATACTTCTCAAAGCATACTCCTTAAAACTGAAATTTTATCTTCTTTTCTTACTTTACTTCATCACTTTTCTAAATACTTAATACTTCTCAAAGCATACTACTTATAACTGAAATTCTATCTTCTTTTCTCACTTTACTTCTTCACTTTCTAAATACTTAATACTTCTCAAAGCATACTCCTTAAAACTGAAATTCTATCTTCTTTTCTTACTCTACTTCTTCACTTTTCTAAATACTAATTACTTCTAAAAGCATACTACTTATAACTGAAATTCTATCTTCTTTTCTTACTTTACTTCTTCACTTTTCTAAATACTTAATACTTCTCAAAGCATACTCCTTAAAACTGAAATTCTATCTTCTTTTCTTACTCTACTTCTTCACTTTTCTAAATACTAATTACTTCTCAAAGCATACTCCTTAAAACTGAAATTCTATCTTCTTTTCTTACTCTACTTCTTCACTTTTCTAAATACTTATTACTTCTCAAAGCATACTCTCAAAACTGAAATTCTATCTTCTTTTCTTACTTTACTTCTTCACTTTTCTAAATACTTAATACTTCTCAAAGCATACTCTCAAAACTGAAATTTTATCTTCCTTTCTTACTTTACTTCATCACTTTTCTAAATACTTAATACTTCTAAAAGCATACTCCTTAAAACTGAAATTCTATCTTCTTTTCTTACTTTACTTCTTCACTTTTCTAAATACTTATTACTTCTCAAAGCATACTCCTTAAAACTGAAATTCTATCTTCTTTTCTTAATCTACTTCTTCACTTTTCTAAATACTTATTACTTCTCAAAGCATACTCCTTAAAACTGAAATTCTATCTTCTTTTCTTACTTTACTTCATCACTTTTCTAAATACTTAATACTTCTCAAAGCATACTCCATAAAACTGAAATTCTATCTTCTTTTCTTACTTTATTTCTTTACTTTCTAAATACTAATTACTTCTCAAAGCATACTCTCAAAACTGAAATTCTATCTCTTTTCTTACTTTACTTCATCACTTTTCTAAATACTTATTACTTCTCAAAGCATACTCTCAAAACTGAAATTCTATCTTCTTTTCTTACTTTATTTCTTCACTTTTCTAAATACTTATTACTTCTCAAAGCATACTCTCAAAACTGAAATTTTATCTTCCTTTCTTACTTTACTTCATCACTTTTCTAAATACTTAATACTTCTCAAAGCATACTACTTATAACTGAAATTCTATCTTCTTTTCTCACTTTACTTCTTCACTTTCTAAATACTTAATACTTCTCAAAGCATACTCCTTAAAACTGAAATTCTATCTTCCTTTCTTACTTTATTTCTTCACTTTTCTAAATACTTAATACTTCTCAAAGCATACTCCATAAAACTGAAATTCTATGTTCTTTTCTTACTTTATTTCTTCACTTTCTAATCACTAAATACTTCTCAAAGCATACTCCTTAAAACTGAAATTCTATCTTCTTTTCTTACTCTACTTATTCACTTTTCTTAATACTTATTACTTCTCAAAGCATACTCTCAAAACTGAAATTCTATCTTCTTTTCTTACTTTATTTCTTCACTTTCTAATCACTTAATACCTCTCAAAGCATACTCTCAAAACTGAAATTCTATCTTCTTTTCTTACTTTACTTCTTCACTTTTCTAAATACTTAATACTTCTCAAAGCATACTCCTTAAAACTGAAATTCTATCTTCTTTTCTTACTTTATTTCTTTACTTTCTAAATACTAATTACTTCTCAAAGCATACTCTCAATACTGAAATTCTATCTCTTTTCTTACTTTACTTCATCACTTTTCTAAATACTTATTACTTCTCAAAGCATACTCTCAAAACTGAAATTCTATCTTCTTTTCTTACTTTATTTCTTCACTTTTCTAAATACTTATTACTTCTCAAAGCATACTCTCAAAACTGAAATTTTATCTTCCTTTCTTACTTTACTTCATCACTTTTCTAAATACTTAATACTTCTCAAAGCATACTACTTATAACTGAAATTCTATCTTCTTTTCTTACTCTACTTCTTCACTTTTCTAAATACTAATTACTTCTCAAATAATACTCCGTAACATTGAAATTCAATCTTCTTTTCTTACTTTACTTCTTCACTTTCTAATCACTTAATACTTCTCAAAGCATACTCAGTAATATTGAAATTCAATCTTCTTTTCTTACTCTACTTCTTCACTTTTCTAAGTACTAATTACTTCTAAAAGCATACTCCTTAAAACTGAAATTCTATCTTCTTTTCTTACTTTACTTCTTCACTTTTCTAAATACTTATTACTTCTCAAATAATACTCCGTAACATTGAAATTCAATCTTCTTTTCTTACCTTACTTTTTCACTTTTCTAAATACTAATTACTTCTCAAAGCATACTCCTTAAAACTGAAATTCTATCTTCTTTTCTTACTTTATTTCTTCACTTTCTAATCACTTAATACTTCTCAAAGCATACTCTCAAAACTGAAATTCTATCTTCTTTTCTTACTTTACTTCTTCACTTTTCTAAATACTTAATACTTCTCAAAGCATACTCTCAAAACTGAAATTTTATCTTCCTTTCTTACTTTACTTCATCACTTTTCTAAATACTTAATACTTCTCAAAGCATACTACTTATAACTGAAATTCTATCTTCTTTTCTCACTTTACTTCTTCACTTTCTAAATACTTAATACTTCTCAAAGCATACTCCTTAAAACTGAAATTCTATCTTCCTTTCTTACTTTATTTCTTCACTTTTCTAAATACTTAATACTTCTCAAAGCATACTCCATAAAACTGAAATTCTATGTTCTTTTCTTACTTTATTTCTTCACTTTCTAATCACTTAATACTTCTCAAAGCATACTCCTTAAAACTGAAATTCTATCTTCTTTTCTTACTCTACTTATTCACTTTTCTTAATACTTATTACTTCTCAAAGCATACTCTCAAAACTGAAATTCTATCTTCTTTTCTTACTTTACTTCTTCACTTTTCTAAATACTTAATACTTCTCAAAGCATACTCCTTAAAACTTAAATTCTATCTTCTTTTCTTACTCTACTTCTTCACTTTTCTAAATACTTAATACTTCTCAAAGCATACTCCTTAAAACTGAAATTTTATCTTCTTTTCTTACTTTACTTCATCACTTTTCTAAATATTTAATACTTCTCAAAGCATACTTTTTAAAACTGAAATTCTATCTTCTTTTCTTAATTTACTTATTCACTTTTCTAAATACTTATTACTTCTCAAAGCATACTCCTTAAAGCTGAAATTCTATCTTCTTTTCTTACTCTACTTCTTCACTTTTCTAAATACTAATTACTTCTAAAAGCATACTCCTTAAAACTGAAATTCTATCTTCTTTTCTTACTTTACTTCTTCACTTTTCTAAATACTTATTACTTCTCAAAGCATACTCCTTAAAACTGAAATTCTATCTTCTTTTCTTAATCTACTTCTTCACTTTTCTAAATACTTATTACTTCTCAAAGCATACTCCTTAAAACTGAAATTCTATCTTCTTTTCTTACTTTACTTATTCACTTTTCTTAATACTTAATACTTCTCAAAGCATACTCCTTAAAACTGAAATTCTATCTTCTTTTCTTACTTTACTTCTTCACTTTTCTAAATACTTATTACTTCTCAAATAATACTCCGTAACATTGAAATTCTATCTTCTTTTCTTATTTAATTTCTTTACTTTCTAATCACTTAATACTTCTCAAAGCATACTCCTTAAAACTGAAATTTTATCTTCTTTTCTTACTTTACTTCATCACTTTTCTAAATACTTAATACTTCTCAAAGCATACTACTTATAACTGAAATTCTATCTTCTTTTCTCACTTTACTTCTTCACTTTTCTAAATACTAATTACTTCTAAAAGCATACTACTTATAACTGAAATTCTATCTTCTTTTCTTACTTTACTTCTTCACTTTTCTAAATACTAATTACTTCTAAAAGCATACTCCTTAAAACTGAAATTCTATCTTCTTTTCTTACTTTACTTCTTCACTTTTCTAAATACTTAATACTTCTCAAAGCATACTCCTTAAAACTGAAATTCTATCTTCTTTTCTTACTCTACTTCTTCACTTTTCTAAATACTAATTACTTCTCAAAGCATACTCCTTAAAACTGAAATTCTATCTTCTTTTCTTACTTTACTTCTTCACTTTTCTAAATACTTATTACTTCTCAAAACATACTCCTTAAAACTGAAATTCTATCTTCTTTTCTTACTTTACTTCTTCACTTTTCTAAATACTTATTACTTCTCAAAGCATACTCCTTAAAACTGAAATTCTATCTTCTTTTCTTACTTTACTTATTCACTTTTCTTAATACTTATTACTTCTCAAAGCATACTTTTTAAAACTGAAATTTTATCTTCTTTTCTTACTTTACTTCATCACTTTTCTAAATACTTAATACTTCTCAAAGCATACTACTTATAACTGAAATTCTATCTTCTTTTCTTACTTTATTTCTTCACTTTCTAATCACTTAATACCTCTCAAAGCATACTCTCAAAACTGAAATTCTATCTTCTTTTCTTACTTTACTTCATCACTTTTCAAATTACTTATTACTTCTCGAAGCATACTCCATAAAACTGAAATTCTATCTTCTTTTCTTACTTTATTTCTTTACTTTCTAAATACTAATTACTTCTAAAAGCATACTCTCAAAACTGAAATTCTATCTTCTTTTCTTAATCTACTTCTTCACTTTTCTAAATACTTATTACTTCTCAAAGCATACTCTCAAAACTGAAATTCTATCTTCTTTTCTTACTTTATTTCTTCACTTTCTAATCACTTAATACCTCTCAAAGCATACTCTCAAAACTGAAATTCTATCTTCTTTTCTTACTTTACTTCTTCACTTTTCTAAATACTTAATACTTCTCAAAGCATACTCCTTAAAACTGAAATTCTATCTTCTTTTCTTACTTTTTTTCTTCACTTTTCTAAATACTTATTACTTCTCAAAGCATATTACTTAAAACTGAAAATCTATCTTCTTTTCTTACTTTATTTATTCACTTTTCTAAATACTTATTACTTCTCAAAGCATACTCTCAAAACTGAAATTCTATCTTCTTTTCTTACTTTACTTCATCACTTTTCTAAATACCTAATACTTCTCAAAGCATACTCCGTAATATTGAAATTCAATCTTCTTTTCTTACTCTACTTCTTCACTTTTCTAAATACTTATTACTTCTCAAAGCATATTACTTAAAACTGAAAATCTATCTTCTTTTCTTACTTTATTTATTCACTTTTCTAAATACTTATTACTTCTCAAAGCATACTCCTTAAAACTGAAATTCTATCTTCTTTTCTTACTTTACTTCATCACTTTTCAAATTACTTATTACTTCTCGAAGCATACTCCATAAAACTGAAATTCTATCTTCTTTTCTTACTTTATTTCTTTACTTTCTAAATACTAATTACTTCTAAAAGCATACTCTCAAAACTGAAATTCTATCTTCTTTTCTTAATCTACTTCTTCACTTTTCTAAATACTTATTACTTCTCAAAGCATACTCTCAAAACTGAAATTCTATCTTCTTTTCTTACTTTATTTCTTCACTTTCTAATCACTTAATACCTCTCAAAGCATACTCTCAAAACTGAAATTCTATCTTCTTTTCTTACTTTACTTCTTCACTTTTCTAAATACTTAATACTTCTCAAAGCATACTCCTTAAAACTGAAATTCTATCTTCTTTTCTTACTTTTTTTCTTCACTTTTCTAAATACTTAATACTTCTCAAAGCATACTCCTTAAAACTGAAATTCTATCTTCTTTTCTTACTCTACTTCTTCACTTTTCTAAATACTAATTACTTCTCAAAGCATACTCTCAAAACTGAAATTCTATCTTCTTTTCTTACTCTACTTCTTCACTTTTCTAAATACTTAATACTTCTCAAAGCATACTCCTTAAAACTGAAATTTTATCTTCTTTTCTTACTTTACTTCATCACTTTTCTAAATACTTAATACTTCTCAAAGCATACTACTTATAACTGAAATTCTATCTTCTTTTCTTACTTTACTTCTTCACTTTTCTAAATACTTAATACTTCTCAAAGCATACTCCTTAAAACTGAAATTCTATCTTCTTTTCTTACTTTACTTCTTCACTTTTCTAAATACTTAATACTTCTCAAAGCATACTCCATAAAACTGAAATTCTATCTTCTTTTCTTACTTTACTTCATCACTTTTCTAAATACTTATTACTTCTCAAAGCATACTCCTTAAAACTGAAATTCTATCTTCTTTTCTTACTTTACTTCTTCACTTTTCTAAATACTTATTACTTCTCAAAACATACTCCTTAAAACTGAAATTCTATCTTCTTTTCTTACTTTACTTCTTCACTTTTCTAAATACTTATTACTTCTCAAAGCATACTCCTTAAAACTGAAATTCTATCTTCTTTTCTTACTTTACTTATTCACTTTTCTTAATACTTATTACTTCTCAAAGCATACTTTTTAAAACTGAAATTTTATCTTCTTTTCTTACTTTACTTCATCACTTTTCTAAATACTTAATACTTCTCAAAGCATACTACTTATAACTGAAATTCTATCTTCTTTTCTTACTTTATTTCTTCACTTTCTAATCACTTAATACCTCTCAAAGCATACTCTCAAAACTGAAATTCTATCTTCTTTTCTTACTTTACTTCATCACTTTTCAAATTACTTATTACTTCTCGAAGCATACTCCATAAAACTGAAATTCTATCTTCTTTTCTTACTTTATTTCTTTACTTTCTAAATACTAATTACTTCTAAAAGCATACTCTCAAAACTGAAATTCTATCTTCTTTTCTTAATCTACTTCTTCACTTTTCTAAATACTTATTACTTCTCAAAGCATACTCTCAAAACTGAAATTCTATCTTCTTTTCTTACTTTATTTCTTCACTTTCTAATCACTTAATACCTCTCAAAGCATACTCCTTAAACTATAATTCTATCTTCTTTTCTTACTTTACTTCTTCACTTTTCTAAATACTTATTACTTCTCAAAGCATACTCCTTAAAACTGAAATTCTATCTTCTTTTCTTACTTTTTTTCTTCACTTTTCTAAATACTTAATACTTCTCAAAGCATACTCCTTAAAACTGAAATTCTATCTTCTTTTCTTACTCTACTTCTTCACTTTTCTAAATACTAATTACTTCTCAAAGCATACTCTCAAAACTGAAATTCTATCTTCTTTTCTTACTCTACTTCTTCACTTTTCTAAATACTTAATACTTCTCAAAGCATACTCCTTAAAACTGAAATTTTATCTTCTTTTCTTACTTTACTTCATCACTTTTCTAAATACTTAATACTTCTCAAAGCATACTACTTATAACTGAAATTCTATCTTCTTTTCTTACTTTACTTCTTCACTTTTCTAAATACTTAATACTTCTCAAAGCATACTCCTTAAAACTGAAATTCTATCTTCTTTTCTTACTTTACTTCTTCACTTTTCTAAATACTTAATACTTCTCAAAGCATACTTTTTAAAACTGAAATTCTATCTTCTTTTCTTACTTTACTTCATCACTTTTCTAAATACTTAATACTTCTCAAAGCATACTCCTTAAAACTGAAATTCTATCTTCTTTTCTTACTTTTTTTATTCACTTTTCTAAATACTTATACTTCTCAAAGCATACTCCTTAAAACAGAAATTCTATCTTCTTTTCTTACTTTACTTCTTCACTTTTCTAAATATTTAATACTTCTCAAAGCATACTTTTTAAAACTGAAATTCTATCTTCTTTTCTTAATTTACTTATTCACTTTTCTAAATACTTATTACTTCTCAAAGCATACTCCTTAAAGCTGAAAATCTATCTTCTTTTCTTACTTTACTTATTCACTTTTCTAAATACTTATTACTTCTCAAAGCATACTCCTTAAAGCTGAAATTCTATCTTCTTTTCTTACTCTACTTCTTCACTTTTCTAAATACTAATTACTTCTAAAAGCATACTCCTTAAAACTGAAATTCTATCTTCTTTTCTTACTTTACTTCTTCACTTTTCTAAATACTTATTACTTCTCAAAGCATACTCCTTAAAACTGAAATTCTATCTTCTTTTCTCACTTTACTTCTTCACTTTTCTTAATACTAATTACTTCTCAAAGCATACTCAGTAATATTGAAATTCAATCTTCTTTTCTTACTCTACTTCTTCACTTTTCTAAATACTTAATACTTCTCAAAGCATACTCCTTAAAACTGAAATTCTATCTTCTTTTCTTACTTTATTTCATCACTTTTCTAAATACTTATTACTTCTCAAAGCATACTCTCAAAACTGAAATTCTATCTTCTTTTCTTACTTTACTTATTCACTTTTCTAAATACTTAATACTTCTCAAAGCATACTCCTTAAAACTGAAATTCTATCTTCTTTTCTTAATCTAATTCTTCACTTTTCTAAATACTAATTACTTCTCAAAACATACTCCTTAAACTATAATTCTATCTTCTTTTCTTACTTTACTTATTCACTTTTCTAAATACTTATTACTTCTCAAAGCATACTTTTTAAAACTGAAATTCTATCTTCTTTTCTTACTTTACTTATTCACTTTTCTAAATACTTATTACTTCTCAAAGCATACTCCTTAAACTATAATTCTATCTTCTTTTCTTACTTTACTTCTTCACTTTTCTAAATACTTATTACTTCTCAAAGCATACTCCTTAAACTATAATTCTATCTTCTTTTCTTACTTTACTTCTTCACTTTTCTAAATACTTATTACTTCTCAAAGCATACTCTTTAAACTATAATTCTATCTTCTTTTCTTACTTTACTTCTTCACTTTTCTAAATACTTATTACTTCTCAAAGCATACTCCTTAAACTATAATTCTATCTTCTTTTCTTACTTTACTTCTTCACTTTTCTAAATACTTATTACTTCTCAAAGCATACTTTTTAAAACTGAAATTCTATCTTCTTTTCTTACTTTACTTCTTCACTTTTCTAAATACTTATTACTTCTCAAAGCATACTCCTTAAAACTGAAAATCTATCTTCTTTTCTTAATCTACTTCTTCACTTTTCTAAATACTTAATACTTCTCAAAGCATACTCTTTAAACTATAATTCTATCTTCTTTTCTTACTTTACTTCTTCACTTTTCTAAATACTTAATACTTCTCAAAGCATACTTTTTAAAACTATAATTCTATCTTCTTTTCTTACTTTACTTCTTCACTTTTCTAAATACTTATTACTTCTCAAAGCATACTCCTTAAACTATAATTCTATCTTCTTTTCTTACTTTACTTCTTCACTTTTCTAAATACTTAATACTTCTCAAAGCATACTCCTTAAACTATAATTCTATCTTCTTTTCTTACTTTACTTATTCACTTTTCTAAATACTTATTACTTCTCAAAGCATACTTTTTAAAACTGAAATTCTATCTTCTTTTCTTACTTTACTTCTTCACTTTTCTAAATACTTATTACTTCTCAAAGCATACTCCTTAAACTATAATTCTATCTTCTTTTCTTACTTTACTTCTTCACTTTTCTAAATACTTATTACTTCTCAAAGCATACTCCTTAAACTATAATTCTATCTTCTTTTCTTACTTTACTTCTTCACTTTTCTAAATACTTATTACTTCTCAAAGCATACTCTTTAAACTATAATTCTATCTTCTTTTCTTACTTTACTTCTTCACTTTTCTAAATACTTATTACTTCTCAAAGCATACTCCTTAAACTATAATTCTATCTTCTTTTCTTACTTTACTTATTCACTTTTCTAAATACTTATTACTTCTCAAAGCATACTTTTTAAAACTGAAATTCTATCTTCTTTTCTTACTTTACTTATTCACTTTTCTAAATACTTATTACTTCTCAAAGCATACTCCTTAAAGCTGAAATTCTATCTTCTTTTCTTACTTTATTTATTCACTTTTCTAAATACTTATTACTTCTCAAAGCATACTTTTTAAAACTGAAATTCTATCTTCTTTTCTTACTTTACTTCTTCACTTTTCTAAATACTTATTACTTCTCAAAGCATACTTTTTAAAACTGAAATTCTATCTTCTTTTCTTACTTTACTTCTTCACTTTTCTAAATACTTATTACTTCTCAAAGCATACTTTTTAAAACTGAAATTCTATCTTCTTTTCTTACTTTACTTCTTCACTTTTCTAAATACTTATTACTTCTCAAAGCATACTCCTTAAACTATAATTCTATCTTCTTTTCTTACTTTACTTCTTCACTTTTCTAAATACTTATTACTTCTCAAAGCATACTCCTTAAACTATAATTCTATCTTCTTTTCTTACTTTACTTCTTCACTTTTCTAAATACTTATTACTTCTCAAAGCATACTCCTTAAACTATAATTCTATCTTCTTTTCTTACTTTACTTATTCACTTTTCTAAATACTTATTACTTCTCAAAGCATACTTTTTAAAACTGAAATTCTATCTTCTTTTCTTACTTTACTTCTTCACCTTTCTAAATACTTATTACTTCTCAAAGCATACTTTTTAAAACTGAAATTCTATCTTCTTTTCTTACTTTACTTCTTCACTTTTCTAAATACTTATTACTTCTCAAAGCATACTCCTTAAACTATAATTCTATCTTCTTTTCTTACTTTACTTCTTCACTTTTCTAAATACTTATTACTTCTCAAAGCATACTTTTTAAAACTGAAATTCTATCTTCTTTTCTTACTTTATTTATTCACTTTTCTAAATACTTATTACTTCTCAAAACATACTCCTTAAACTATAATTCTATCTTCTTTTCTTACTTTATTTATTCACTTTTCTAAATACTTATTACTTCTCAAAGCATACTTTTTAAAACTATAATTCTATCTTCTTTTCTTACTTTACTTCTTCACTTTTCTAAATACTTATTACTTCTCAAAGCATACTCCTTAAACTATAATTCTATCTTCTTTTCTTACTTTACTTCTTCACTTTTCTAAATACTTAATACTTCTCAAAGCATACTCCTTAAACTATAATTCTATCTTCTTTTCTTACTTTACTTATTCACTTTTCTAAATACTTATTACTTCTCAAAGCATACTTTTTAAAACTGAAATTCTATCTTCTTTTCTTACTTTACTTCTTCACTTTTCTAAATACTTATTACTTCTCAAAGCATACTCCTTAAACTATAATTCTATCTTCTTTTCTTACTTTACTTCTTCACTTTTCTAAATACTTATTACTTCTCAAAGCATACTTTTTAAAACTGAAATTCTATCTTCTTTTCTTACTTTACTTCTTCACTTTTCTAAATACTTATTACTTCTCAAAGCATACTCCTTAAACTATAATTCTATCTTCTTTTCTTACTTTACTTCTTCACTTTTCTAAATACTTATTACTTCTCAAAGCATACTCCTTAAACTATAATTCTATCTTCTTTTCTTACTTTACTTCTTCACTTTTCTAAATACTTATTACTTCTCAAAGCATACTTTTTAAAACTGAAATTCTATCTTCTTTTCTTACTTTATTTATTCACTTTTCTAAATACTTATTACTTCTCAAAGCATACTCCTTAAACTATAATTCTATCTTCTTTTCTTACTTTACTTCTTCACTTTTCTAAATACTTATTACTTCTCAAAGCATACTTTTTAAAACTGAAATTCTATCTTCTTTTCTTACTTTACTTCTTCACTTTTCTAAATACTTATTACTTCTCAAAGCATACTCTTTAAACTATAATTCTATCTTCTTTTCTTACTTTACTTCTTCACTTTTCTAAATACTTATTACTTCTCAAAGCATACTCCTTAAACTATAATTCTATCTTCTTTTCTTACTTTACTTCTTCACTTTTCTAAATACTTATTACTTCTCAAAGCATACTTTTTAAAACTGAAATTCTATCTTCTTTTCTTACTTTACTTCTTCACTTTTCTAAATACTTATTACTTCTCAAAGCATACTCCTTAAAACTGAAAATCTATCTTCTTTTCTTAATCTACTTCTTCACTTTTCTAAATACTTAATACTTCTCAAAGCATACTCTTTAAACTATAATTCTATCTTCTTTTCTTACTTTACTTCTTCACTTTTCTAAATACTTATTACTTCTCAAAGCATACTCCTTAAACTATAATTCTATCTTCTTTTCTTACTTTACTTATTCACTTTTCTAAATACTTATTACTTCTCAAAGCATACTTTTTAAAACTGAAATTCTATCTTCTTTTCTTACTTTACTTATTCACTTTTCTAAATACTTATTACTTCTCAAAGCATACTCCTTAAAGCTGAAATTCTATCTTCTTTTCTTACTTTATTTATTCACTTTTCTAAATACTTATTACTTCTCAAAGCATACTTTTTAAAACTGAAATTCTATCTTCTTTTCTTACTTTACTTCTTCACTTTTCTAAATACTTATTACTTCTCAAAGCATACTTTTTAAAACTGAAATTCTATCTTCTTTTCTTACTTTACTTCTTCACTTTTCTAAATACTTATTACTTCTCAAAGCATACTCCTTAAACTATAATTCTATCTTCTTTTCTTACTTTACTTCTTCACTTTTCTAAATACTTATTACTTCTCAAAGCATACTCCTTAAACTATAATTCTATCTTCTTTTCTTACTTTACTTCTTCACTTTTCTAAATACTTATTACTTCTCAAAGCATACTCCTTAAACTATAATTCTATCTTCTTTTCTTACTTTACTTCTTCACTTTTCTAAATACTTATTACTTCTCAAAGCATACTTTTTAAAACTGAAATTCTATCTTCTTTTCTTACTTTACTTCTTCACTTTTCTAAATACTTATTACTTCTCAAAGCATACTCCTTAAACTATAATTCTATCTTCTTTTCTTACTTTACTTCTTCACTTTTCTAAATACTTATTACTTCTCAAAGCATACTTTTTAAAACTGAAATTCTATCTTCTTTTCTTACTTTATTTATTCACTTTTCTAAATACTTATTACTTCTCAAAACATACTCCTTAAACTATAATTCTATCTTCTTTTCTTACTTTATTTATTCACTTTTCTAAATACTTATTACTTCTCAAAGCATACTTTTTAAAACTGAAATTCTATCTTCTTTTCTTACTTTACTTATTCACTTTTCTAAATACTTATTACTTCTCAAAGCATACTTTTTAAAACTGAAATTCTATCTTCTTTTCTTACTTTACTTATTCACTTTTCTAAATACTTATAACTTCTCAAAGCATATTACTTAAAACTGAAATTCTATCTTCTTTTCTTACTTTACTTATTCACTTTTCTAAATACTTATTACTTCTCAAAGCATACTCTTAAAACTATAATTCTATCTTCTTTTCTTACTTTACTTCTTCACTTTTCTAAATACTTATTACTTCTCAAAGCATATTACTTAAAACTGAAAATCTATCTTCTTTTCTTACTTTACTTATTCACTTTTCTAAATACTTATTACTTCTCAAAGCATACTCCTTAAAACTGAAATTCTATCTTCTTTTCTTACTTTACTTCTTCACTTTTCTAAATACTTATTACTTCTCAAAGCATATTACTTAAAACTGAAAATCTATCTTCTTTTCTTACTTTACTTATTCACTTTTCTAAATACTTATTACTTCTCGAAGCATACTCCTTAAAACTGAAATTCTATCTTCTTTTCTTACTTTACTTCTTCACTTTTCTAAATACTTATTACTTCTCAAAGCATACTCTTTAAAACTGAAATTCTATCTTCTTTTCTTACTTTACTTCTTCACTTTTCTAAATACTTATTACTTCTCAAAGCATACTTTTTAAAACTGAAATTCTATCTTCTTTTCTTACTTTACTTCTTCACTTTTCTAAATACTTATTACTTCTCAAAGCATACTCTTTAAACTATAATTCTATCTTCTTTTCTTACTTTACTTCTTCACTTTTCTAAATACTTATTACTTCTCAAAGCATACTCCTTAAACTATAATTCTATCTTCTTTTCTTACTTTACTTCTTCACCTTTCTAAATACTTATTACTTCTCAAAGCATACTTTTTAAAACTGAAATTCTATCTTCTTTTCTTACTTTACTTCTTCACTTTTCTAAATACTTATTACTTCTCAAAGCATACTCCTTAAACTATAATTCTATCTTCTTTTCTTACTTTACTTATTCACTTTTCTAAATACTTATTACTTCTCAAAGCATACTTTTTAAAACTGAAATTCTATCTTCTTTTCTTACTTTACTTATTCACTTTTCTAAATACTTATTACTTCTCAAAGCATACTCCTTAAAGCTGAAATTCTATCTTCTTTTCTTACTTTATTTATTCACTTTTCTAAATACTTATTACTTCTCAAAGCATACTTTTTAAAACTGAAATTCTATCTTCTTTTCTTACTTTACTTCTTCACTTTTCTAAATACTTATTACTTCTCAAAGCATACTTTTTAAAACTGAAATTCTATCTTCTTTTCTTACTTTACTTCTTCACTTTTCTAAATACTTATTACTTCTCAAAGCATACTCTTTAAACTATAATTCTATCTTCTTTTCTTACTTTACTTCTTCACTTTTCTAAATACTTATTACTTCTCAAAGCATACTCCTTAAACTATAATTCTATCTTCTTTTCTTACTTTACTTCTTCACCTTTCTAAATACTTATTACTTCTCAAAGCATACTTTTTAAAACTGAAATTCTATCTTCTTTTCTTACTTTACTTCTTCACTTTTCTAAATACTTATTACTTCTCAAAGCATACTCCTTAAACTATAATTCTATCTTCTTTTCTTACTTTACTTATTCACTTTTCTAAATACTTATTACTTCTCAAAGCATACTTTTTAAAACTGAAATTCTATCTTCTTTTCTTACTTTACTTATTCACTTTTCTAAATACTTATTACTTCTCAAAGCATACTCCTTAAAGCTGAAATTCTATCTTCTTTTCTTACTTTATTTATTCACTTTTCTAAATACTTATTACTTCTCAAAGCATACTTTTTAAAACTGAAATTCTATCTTCTTTTCTTACTTTACTTCTTCACTTTTCTAAATACTTATTACTTCTCAAAGCATATTACTTAAAACTGAAAATCTATCTTCTTTTCTTACTTTACTTATTCACTTTTCTAAATACTTATTACTTCTCAAAGCATACTCCTTAAACTATAATTCTATCTTCTTTTCTTACTTTACTTCTTCACTTTTCTAAATACTTATTACTTCTCAAAGCATACTCCTTAAACTATAATTCTATCTTCTTTTCTTACTTTACTTCTTCACTTTTCTAAATACTTATTACTTCTCAAAGCATACTCCTTAAACTATAATTCTATCTTCTTTTCTTACTTTACTTCTTCACTTTTCTAAATACTTATTACTTCTCAAAGCATACTTTTTAAAACTGAAATTCTATCTTCTTTTCTTACTTTACTTCTTCACTTTTCTAAATACTTATTACTTCTCAAAGCATACTCCTTAAACTATAATTCTATCTTCTTTTCTTACTTTACTTCTTCACTTTTCTAAATACTTATTACTTCTCAAAGCATACTTTTTAAAACTGAAATTCTATCTTCTTTTCTTACTTTATTTATTCACTTTTCTAAATACTTATTACTTCTCAAAACATACTCCTTAAACTATAATTCTATCTTCTTTTCTTACTTTATTTATTCACTTTTCTAAATACTTATTACTTCTCAAAGCATACTTTTTAAAACTGAAATTCTATCTTCTTTTCTTACTTTACTTATTCACTTTTCTAAATACTTATTACTTCTCAAAGCATACTTTTTAAAACTGAAATTCTATCTTCTTTTCTTACTTTACTTATTCACTTTTCTAAATACTTATAACTTCTCAAAGCATATTACTTAAAACTGAAATTCTATCTTCTTTTCTTACTTTACTTATTCACTTTTCTAAATACTTATTACTTCTCAAAGCATACTCTTAAAACTATAATTCTATCTTCTTTTCTTACTTTACTTCTTCACTTTTCTAAATACTTATTACTTCTCAAAGCATATTACTTAAAACTGAAAATCTATCTTCTTTTCTTACTTTACTTATTCACTTTTCTAAATACTTATTACTTCTCAAAGCATACTCCTTAAAACTGAAATTCTATCTTCTTTTCTTACTTTACTTCTTCACTTTTCTAAATACTTATTACTTCTCAAAGCATATTACTTAAAACTGAAAATCTATCTTCTTTTCTTACTTTACTTATTCACTTTTCTAAATACTTATTACTTCTCGAAGCATACTCCTTAAAACTGAAATTCTATCTTCTTTTCTTACTTTACTTCTTCACTTTTCTAAATACTTATTACTTCTCAAAGCATACTCTTTAAAACTGAAATTCTATCTTCTTTTCTTACTTTACTTCTTCACTTTTCTAAATACTTATTACTTCTCAAAGCATACTTTTTAAAACTGAAATTCTATCTTCTTTTCTTACTTTACTTCTTCACTTTTCTAAATACTTATTACTTCTCAAAGCATACTCTTTAAACTATAATTCTATCTTCTTTTCTTACTTTACTTCTTCACTTTTCTAAATACTTATTACTTCTCAAAGCATACTCCTTAAACTATAATTCTATCTTCTTTTCTTACTTTACTTCTTCACCTTTCTAAATACTTATTACTTCTCAAAGCATACTTTTTAAAACTGAAATTCTATCTTCTTTTCTTACTTTACTTCTTCACTTTTCTAAATACTTATTACTTCTCAAAGCATACTCCTTAAACTATAATTCTATCTTCTTTTCTTACTTTACTTCTTCACTTTTCTAAATACTTATTACTTCTCAAAGCATACTTTTTAAAACTGAAATTCTATCTTCTTTTCTTACTTTATTTATTCACTTTTCTAAATACTTATTACTTCTCAAAACATACTCCTTAAACTATAATTCTATCTTCTTTTCTTACTTTATTTATTCACTTTTCTAAATACTTATTACTTCTCAAAGCATACTTTTTAAAACTGAAATTCTATCTTCTTTTCTTACTTTACTTATTCACTTTTCTAAATACTTATTACTTCTCAAAGCATACTTTTTAAAACTGAAATTCTATCTTCTTTTCTTACTTTACTTATTCACTTTTCTAAATACTTATTACTTCTCAAAGCATACTTTTTAAAACTGAAATTCTATCTTCTTTTCTTACTTTACTTCTTCACTTTTCTAAATACTTATTACTTCTCAAAGCATACTCTTTAAAACTGAAATTCTATCTTCTTTTCTTACTTTACTTCTTCACTTTTCTAAATACTTATTACTTCTCAAAGCATACTTTTTAAAACTGAAATTCTATCTTCTTTTCTTACTTTACTTCTTCACTTTTCTAAATACTTATTACTTCTCAAAGCATACTCCTTAAACTATAATTCTATCTTCTTTTCTTACTTTACTTCTTCACTTTTCTAAATACTTATTACTTCTCAAAGCATACTCCTTAAACTATAATTCTATCTTCTTTTCTTACTTTACTTATTCACTTTTCTAAATACTTATTACTTCTCAAAGCATACTTTTTAAAACTGAAATTCTATCTTCTTTTCTTACTTTACTTCTTCACTTTTCTAAATACTTATTACTTCTCAAAGCATACTCCTTAAACTATAATTCTATCTTCTTTTCTTACTTTACTTATTCACTTTTCTAAATACTTATTACTTCTCAAAGCATATTACTTAAAACTGAAAATCTATCTTCTTTTCTTACTTTACTTATTCACTTTTCTAAATACTTATTACTTCTCAAAGCATACTCCTTAAACTATAATTCTATCTTCTTTTCTTACTTTACTTCTTCACTTTTCTAAATACTTATTACTTCTCAAAGCATACTTTTTAAAACTGAAATTCTATCTTCTTTTCTTACTTTACTTTTTCACCTTTCTAAATACTTATTACTTCTCAAAGCATACTTTTTAAAACTGAAATTCTATCTTCTTTTCTTACTTTACTTATTCACTTTTCTAAATACTTATTACTTCTCAAAGCATACTCCTTAAACTATAATTCTATCTTCTTTTCTTACTTTACTTCTTCACTTTTCTAAATACTTATTACTTCTCAAAGCATACTCCTTAAAACTGAAATTCTATCTTCTTTTCTTACTTTACTTCTTCACTTTTCTAAATACTTATTACTTCTCAAAGCATACTTTTTAAAACTGAAATTCTATCTTCTTTTCTTACTTTACTTCTTCACTTTTCTAAATACTTATTACTTCTCAAAACATACTCCTTAAACTATAATTCTATCTTCTTTTCTTACTTTATTTATTCACTTTTCTAAATACTTATTACTTCTCAAAGCATACTTTTTAAAACTGAAATTCTATCTTCTTTTCTTACTTTACTTCTTCACTTTTCTAAATACTTATTACTTCTCAAAGCATACTTTTTAAAACTGAAAATCTATCTTCTTTTCTTACTTTACTTATTCACTTTTCTAAATACTTATTACTTCTCAAAGCATACTTTTTAAAACTGAAAATCTATCTTCTTTTCTTACTTTACTTATTCACTTTTCTAAATACTTATTACTTCTCAAAGCATACTTTTTAAAACTGAAATTCTATCTTCTTTTCTTACTTTACTTATTCACTTTTCTAAATACTTATTACTTCTCAAAGCATACTCAGTAATATTGAAATTCAATCTTCTTTTCTTACTCTACTTCTTCACTTTTCTAAATACTTAATACTTCTCAAAGCATACTCCTTAAAACTGAAATTCTATCTTCTTTTCTTACTTTATTTCATCACTTTTCTAAATACTTATTACTTCTCAAAGCATACTCTCAAAACTGAAATTCTATCTTCTTTTCTTACTTTACTTATTCACTTTTCTAAATACTTAATACTTCTCAAAGCATACTCCTTAAAACTGAAATTCTATCTTCTTTTCTTAATCTAATTCTTCACTTTTCTAAATACTAATTACTTCTCAAAACATACTCCTTAAACTATAATTCTATCTTCTTTTCTTACTTTACTTATTCACTTTTCTAAATACTTATTACTTCTCAAAGCATACTTTTTAAAACTGAAATTCTATCTTCTTTTCTCACTTTACTTCTTCACTTTTCTTAATACTAATTACTTCTCAAAGCATACTCAGTAATATTGAAATTCAATCTTCTTTTCTTACTCTACTTCTTCACTTTTCTAAATACTTAATACTTCTCAAAGCATACTCCTTAAAACTGAAATTCTATCTTCTTTTCTTACTTTATTTCATCACTTTTCTAAATACTTATTACTTCTCAAAGCATACTCTCAAAACTGAAATTCTATCTTCTTTTCTTACTTTACTTATTCACTTTTCTAAATACTTAATACTTCTCAAAGCATACTCCTTAAAACTGAAATTCTATCTTCTTTTCTTAATCTAATTCTTCACTTTTCTAAATACTAATTACTTCTCAAAACATACTCCTTAAACTATAATTCTATCTTCTTTTCTTACTTTACTTATTCACTTTTCTAAATACTTATTACTTCTCAAAGCATACTTTTTAAAACTGAAATTCTATCTTCTTTTCTTACTTTACTTATTCACTTTTCTAAATACTTATTACTTCTCAAAGCATACTCCTTAAACTATAATTCTATCTTCTTTTCTTACTTTACTTCTTCACTTTTCTAAATACTTATTACTTCTCAAAGCATACTCCTTAAACTAAATTCTATCTTCTTTTCTTACTTTACTTCTTCACTTTTCTAAATACTTATTACTTCTCAAAGCATACTCCTTAAACTATAATTCTATCTTCTTTTCTTACTTTACTTCTTCACTTTTCTAAATACTTATTACTTCTCAAAGCATACTCCTTAAACTATAATTCTATCTTCTTTTCTTACTTTACTTCTTCACTTTTCTAAATACTTATTACTTCTCAAAGCATACTTTTTAAAACTGAAATTCTATCTTCTTTTCTTACTTTACTTCTTCACTTTTCTAAATACTTATTACTTCTCAAAGCATACTCCTTAAAACTGAAATTCTATCTTCTTTTCTTACTTTACTTCTTCACTTTTCTAAATACTTATTACTTCTCAAAGCATACTCCTTAAAACTAAATTCTATCTTCTTTTCTTACTTTACTTCTTCACTTTTCTAAATACTTATTACTTCTCAAAGCATACTCCTTAAAACTGAAATTCTATCTTCTTTTCTTACTTTACTTCTTCACTTTTCTAAATACTTATTACTTCTCAAAGCATACTACTTAAAACTGAAATTCTATCTTCTTTTCTTACTTTACTTATTCACTTTTCTAAATACTTATTACTTCTCAAAGCATACTCCTTAAAACTGAAATTCTATCTTCTTTTCTTACTTTACTTATTCACTTTTCTAAATACTTATTACTTCTCAAAGCATACTTTTTAAAACTGAAATTCTATCTTCTTTTCTTACTTTACTTCTTCACTTTTCTAAATACTTATTACTTCTCAAAGCATACTACTTAAAACTGAAATTCTATCTTCTTTTCTTACTTTACTTCTTCACTTTTCTAAATACTTATTACTTCTCAAAGCATACTCCTTAAACTATAATTCTATCTTCTTTTCTTACTTTACTTCTTCACTTTTCTAAATACTTATTACTTCTCAAAGCATATTACTTAAAACTGAAAATCTATCTTCTTTTCTTACTTTACTTATTCACTTTTCTAAATACTACTTCTCAAAGCATACTTAAAACTAATTCTATCTTCTTTTCTTACTTTACTTCTTCACTTTTCTAAATACTTATTACTTCTCAAAGCATATTACTAAAACTAAATCTATCTTCTTTTCTTACTTTACTTATTCACTTTTCTTCTTATACTTCTCGAAGCATACTCCTTAAAAACTGAAATTCTATCTTCTTTTCTTACTTTACTTCTTCACTTTTCTAAATACTTATTACTTCTCAAAGCATACTTTTTAAAACTGAAATTCTATCTTCTTTTCTTACTTTACTTATTCACTTTTCTAAATACTTATTACTTCTCAAAGCATACTCCTTAAAGCTGAAATTCTATCTTCTTTTCTTACTTTACTTCTTCACTTTTCTAAATACTTATTACTTCTCAAAGCATACTCCTTAAACTATAATTCTATCTTCTTTTCTTACTTTACTTCTTCACTTTTCTAAATACTTATTACTTCTCAAAGCATACTTTTTAAAACTGAAATTCTATCTTCTTTTCTTACTTTACTTATTCACTTTTCTAAATACTTATTACTTCTCAAAGCATAATCCTTAAAACTGAAATTCTATCTTCTTTTCTTACTTTACTTCTTCACTTTTCTAAATACTTATTACTTCTCAAAGCATATTACTTAAACTATAAATCTATCTTCTTTTCTTACTTTATTTATTCACTTTTCTAAATACTTATTACTTCTCAAAGCATATTACTTAAAACTGAAAATCTATCTTCTTTTCTTACTTTACTTATTCACTTTTCTAAATACTTATTACTTCTCAAAGCATACTCCCTTAAACTATAATTCTATCTTCTTTTCTTACTTTACTTCTTCACTTTTCTAAATACTTATTACTTCTCAAAGCATACTCCTTAAAACTGAAATTCTATCTTCTTTTCTTACTTTACTTATTCACTTTTCTAAATACTTATTACTTCTCAAAGCATACTTTTTAAAACTGAAATTCTATCTTCTTTTCTTACTTTATTTATTCACTTTTCTAAATACTTATTACTTCTCAAAGCATACTCCTTAAAGCTGAAATTCTATCTTCTTTTCTTACTTTACTTCTTCACTTTTCTAAATACTTATTACCTCAAAGCATACTCCTTAAACTATAATTCTATCTTCTTTTCTTACTTTACTTCTTCACTTTTCTAAATACTTATTACTTCTCAAAGCATACTCCTTAAACTATAATTCTATCTTCTTTTCTTACTTTATTTATTCACTTTTCTAAATACTTATTACTTCTCAAAGCATACTTTTTAAAACTGAAATTCTATCTTCTTTTCTTACTTTACTTCTTCACTTTTCTAAATACTTATTACTTCTCAAAGCATACTCCTTAAAGCTGAATTCTATCTTCTTTTCTTACTTTATTTATTCACTTTTCTAAATACTTATTACTTCTCAAAGCATACTACTTATAAACTGAAATTCTATCTTCTTTTCTTACTTTACTTCTTCACTTTTCTAAATACTTATTACTTCTCAAAGCATACTTTTTAAAACTGAAATTCTATCTTCTTTTCTTACTTTACTTCTTCACCTTTCTAAATACTTATTACTTCTCAAAGCATACTTTTTAAACTGAAAATCTATCTTCTTTTCTTACTTTACTTATTCACTTTTCTAAATACTTATTACTTCTCAAAGCATACTTTTTAAAACTGAAATTCTATCTTCTTTTCTTACTTTACTTATTCACTTTTCTAAATACTTATTACTTCTCAAAGCATACTCCTTAAAACTGAAATTCTATCTTCTTTTCTTACTTTACTTATTCACTTTTCTAAATACTTATTACTTCTCAAAGCATACTTTTTAAAACTGAAATTCTATCTTCTTTTCTTACTTTACTTCTTCACTTTTCTAAATACTTATTACTTCTCAAAGCATAATCCTTAAAACTGAAATTCTATCTTCTTTTCTTACTTTACTTCTTCACTTTTCTAAATACTTATTACTTCTCAAAGCATACTCCTTAAAACTGAAATTCTATCTTCTTTTCTTACTTTACTTCTTCACTTTTCTAAATACTTATTACTTCTCAAAGCATAATCCTTAAAACTGAAATTCTATCTTCTTTTCTTACTTTACTTCTTCACTTTTCTAAATACTTATTACTTCTCAAAGCATATTACTTAAAACTGAAATTCTATCTTCTTTTCTTACTTTATTTATTCACTTTTCTAAATACTTATTACTTCTCAAAGCATACTCCTTAAAACTGAAATTCTATCTTCTTTTCTTACTTTACTTCTTCACTTTTCTAAATACTTATTACTTCTCAAAGCATACTCCTTAAAACTGAAATTCTATCTTCTTTTCTTACTTTACTTCTTCACTTTTCTAAATACTTATTACTTCTCAAAGCATACTCCTTAAACTATAATTCTATCTTCTTTTCCTTACTTTACTTCTTCACTTTTCTAAATACTTATTACTTCTCAAAGCATACTTTTTAAAACTGAAATTCTATCTTCTTTCTTACTTTATTTATTCACTTTTCTAAATACTTATTACTTCTCAAAGCATACTCCTTAAAGCTGAAATTCTATCTTCTTTTCTTACTTTACTTCTTCACTTTTCTAAATACTTATTACTTCTCAAAGCATACTCCTTAAACTATAATTCTATCTTCTTTTCTTACTTTACTTCTTCACTTTTCTAAATACTTATTACTTCTCAAAGCATACTTTTTAAAACTGAAATTCTATCTTCTTTTCTTACTTTACTTATTCACTTTTCTAAATACTTATTACTTCTCAAAGCATAATCCTTAAAACTGAAATTCTATCTTCTTTTCTTACTTTACTTCTTCACTTTTCTAAAT
Source organism: Loxodes magnus (assembly GCA_946699065.1). Taxonomy (NCBI): domain Eukaryota; phylum Ciliophora; class Karyorelictea; order Loxodida; family Loxodidae; genus Loxodes; species Loxodes magnus. The sequence goes on from CAMPDV010004399.1 coordinate 33,011, forward strand.
ACTTATTACTTCTCAAAGCATATTACTTAAACTATAAATCTATCTTCTTTCTTACTTTATTTATTCACTTTTCTAAATACTTATTACTTCTCAAAGCATATTACTTAAAACTGAAAATCTATCTTCTTTTCTTACTTTACTTATTCACTTTTCTAAATACTTATTACTTCTCAAAGCATACTCCTTAAACTATAATTCTATCTTCTTTTTCTTACTTTACTTCTTCACTTTTCTAAATACTTATTACTTCTCAAAAGCATACTCCTTAAAACTGAATTCTATCTTCTTTTCTTACTTACTTATTCACTTTTCTAAATACTTATTACTTCTCAAAGCATACTTTTTAAAACTGAAATTCTATCTTCTTTTCTTACTTTATTTATTCACTTTTCTAAATACTTATTACTTCTCAAAGCATACTCCTTAAAGCTGAAATTCTATCTTCTTTTCTTACTTTACTTCTTCACTTTTCTAAATACTTATTACTTCTCAAAGCATACTCCTTAAACTATAATTCTATCTTCTTTTCTTACTTTACTTCTTCACATTTCTAAATACTTATTACTTCTCAAAGCATACTCCTTAAACTATAATTCTATCTTCTTTTCTTACTTTATTTATTCACTTTTCTAAATACTTATTACTTCTCAAAGCATTACTTTTAAAACTGAAATTCTATCTTCTTTTCTTACTTTACTTCTTCACTTTTCTAAATACTTATTACTTCTCAAAGCATACTCCTTAAAGCTGAAATTCTATCTTCTTTTCTTACTTTATTTATTCACTTTTCTAAATACTTATTACTTCTCAAAGCATACTTTTTAAAACTGAAATTCTATCTTCTTTTCTTACTTTACTTCTTCACTTTTCTAAATACTTATTACTTCTCAAAGCATACTTTTTAAAACTGAAATTCTATCTTCTTTTCTTACTTTACTTCTTCACCTTTCTAAATACTTATTACTTCTCAAAGCATAACTTTTTAAAACTGAAAATCTATCTTCTTTTCTTACTTTACTTATTCACTTTTCTAAATACTTATTACTTCTCAAAGCATACTTTTTAAAACTGAAATTCTATCTTCTTTTCTTACTTTACTTAATTCACTTTTTCTAAATACTTATTACTTCTCAAAGCATACTCCTTAAAACTGAAATTCTATCTTCTTTTCTTTACTTTACTTCTTCACTTTTCTAAATACTTATTACTTCTCAAAGCATACTTTTTAAAACTGAAATTCTATCTTCTTTTCTTACTTTACTTATTCACTTTTCTAAATACTTAATACTTCTCAAAGCATACTTTTTAAAACTGAAATTCTATCTTCTTTTCTTACTTTACTTCTTCACTTTTCTAAATACTTATTACTTCTCAAGCATACTCCTTAAAACTGAAATTCTATCTTCTTTTCTTACTTTACTTCTTCACTTTTCTAAATACTTATTACTTCTCAAAGCATAATCCTTAAAACTGAAATTCTATCTTCTTTTCTTACTTTACTTCTTCACTTTTCTAAATACTTATTACTTCTCAAAGCATATTACTTAAACTATAAATCTATCTTCTTTTCTTACTTTATTTATTCACTTTTCTAAATACTTATTACTTCTCAAAGCATACTCCTTAAAACTGAAATTCTATCTTCTTTTCTTACTTTACTTCTTCACTTTTCTAAATACTTATTACTTCTCAAAGCATACTCCTTAAAACTGAAATTCTATCTTCTTTTCTTACTTTACTTCTTCACTTTTCTAAATAACTTATTACTTCTCAAAGCATACTCCTTAAACTATAATTCTATCTTCTTTTCTTACTTTACTTCTTCACTTTTCTAAATACTTATTACTTCTCAAAGCATACTTTTTAAAACTGAAATTCTATCTTCTTTTCTTACTTTATTTATTCACTTTTCTAAATACTTATTACTTCTCAAAGCATACTCCTTAAAGCTGAAATTCTATCTTCTTTTCTTACTTTAACTTCTTCACTTTTCTAAATACTTATTACTTCTCAAAGCATACTCCTTAAACTATAATTCTATCTTCTTTTCTTACTTACTTCTTCACTTTCTAAATACTTATTACTTCTCAAAGCATACTTTTAAAACTGAAATTCTATCTTCTTTTCTTACTTTACTTATTCACTTTTCTAAATACTTATTACTTCTCAAAGCATAATCCTTAAAACTGAAATTCTATCTTCTTTTCTTACTTTACTTCTTCACTTTTCTAAATACTTATTACTTCTCAAAGCATATTACTTAAACTATAAATCTATCTCTTTTCTTACTTTATTTATTCACATTTCTAAATACTTATTACTTCTCAAAAGCATATTACTTAAAACTGAAAATCTATCTTCTTTTCTTACTTTACTTATTCACTTTTCTAAATACTTATTACTTCTCAAAGCATACTCCTTAAACTATAATTCTATCTTCTTTTCTTACTTTACTTCTTCACTTTTCTAAATACTTATTACTTCTCAAGCATACTCCTTAAAACTGAAATTCTATCTTCTTTTCTTACTTTACTTATTCACTTTTCTAAATACTTATTACTTCTCAAAGCATACTTTTTAAAACTGAAATTCTATCTTCTTTTCTTACTTTATTTATTCACTTTTCTAAATACTTATTACTTCTCAAAGCAGACTCCTTAAAGCTGAAATTCTATCTTCTTTTCTTACTTTACTTCTTCACTTTTCTAAATACTTATTACTTCTCAAAGCATACTCCTTAAACTATAATTCTATCTTCTTTTCTTACTTTACTTCTTCACTTTTCTAAATACTTATTACTTCTCAAAGCATACTCCTTAAACTATAATTCTATCTTCTTTTCTTACTTTATTTATTCACTTTTCTAAATACTTATTACTTCTCAAAGCATACTTTTTAAAACTGAAATTCTATCTTCTTTTCTTACTTTACTTCTTCACTTTTCTAAATACTTATTACTTCTCAAAGCATACTCCTTAAAGCTGAAAATTCTATCTTCTTTTCTTACTTTATTTATTCACTTTTCTAAATACTTATTACTTCTCAAAAGCATACTTTTTAAAACTGAAATTCTATCTTCTTTTCTTACTTTACTTCTTCACTTTTCTAAATACTTATTACTTCTCAAAGCATACTTTTTAAAACTGAAATTCTATCTTCTTTTCTTACTTTACTTCTTCACCTTTCTAAATACTTATTACTTCTCAAAGCAATACTTTTTAAAACTGAAAAATCTATCTTCTTTTCTTACTTTACTTATTCACTTTTCTAAATACTTATTACTTCTCAAAGCATACTTTTTAAAACTGAAATTCTATCTTCTTTTCTTACTTTACTTATTCACTTTTCTAAATACTTATTACTTCTCAAAGCATACTCCTTAAAACTGAAATTCTATCTTCTTTTCTTACTTTACTTATTCACTTTTTCTAAATACTTATTACTTCTCAAAGCATACTTTTTAAAACTGAAATTCATCTTCTTTTCTTACTTTACTTCTTCACTTTTCTAAATACTTATTACTTCTCAAAGCATAATCCTTAAAACTGAAATTCTATCTTCTTTTCTTACTTTACTTCTTCACTTTTCTAAATACTTATTACTTCTCAAAGCATACTCCTTAAAACTGAAATTCTATCTTCTTTTCTTACTTTACTTCTTCACTTTTCTAAATACTTATTACTTCTCAAAGCATAATCCTTAAAACTGAAATTCTATCTTCTTTTCTTACTTTACTTCTTCACTTTTCTAAATACTTATTACTTCTCAAAGCATATT
>CAMPDV010004400.1:0-45205 GCA_946699065.1 Loxodes magnus
TAGATAAAGAAATAAATAATATACTTATCTAAAAGTTAAATTACTTATTTATAATAATTTATTCTTTCCTTTAACTTTTTTAACAAAAAAGATCATAAAAGCCTTATAAAAATTAAAATAACTTCTTTTTTAATTTAGCTTTTAACTTATCTATAATTATGAGGATTATAAGCTATTATAATATGCAATTAAATTAAAGATAAAATTATAATAACTTTTAAAGTTCTCTATCTACTTTATGTTTAAAAAGAATGTAGCTAGATATATATAGTTATATTTCTATTATTTGCATAATAATAAAATAATTATTTAATTCTTTTAAGTTATCTTAGTGTGTTATAGTTTAAGATTACAGGTTATTATTTATTTTTAAATTGCTTAAGAGAAAACAGAGTAATTTATTGATAAATTTAAGAGTGATATTTTAATATATTTACCTCTAACTTCTATAAGATTTAATAATCAATCTTAACGTTTTAGATATAAGTAATGGTAGTAATATATAGTCTAATAATTTATTAAAGCTTCTTCACTTTTATTAGTTAAACTTCTAGCAAACATTTATTTTATAGAAGTTAATTTAAGGACAATAAGATATTATTATATTGCTTCTATTTCTCTAATATTAAAAAAATATTGTTTATGGTTAATGTATATTTCATTAATAAATTAATTGCATTTTGTTATTGTGTGCTATCTGCTGTCTTAGTCGTCTTTCTATACTTCTGTCTTACACTAAATTTTATAATCCTTCATATTTATCTTTCCTCTTTTCTTTCCTATTTAGAAATTTCATTTATATGATTAACTTTCTACTATAACAAATTTTAAATTATATAGACTCATTACTAAATTAGCTTAATTTACAAATAAGTGTTAAATCAATAAAAAATTCTAGTTTCTAAATAAATACGTAAGAATAGAGAGCGCGTAGCACCTCAATGGCGCGCAGCTCTTTAATCAAGATTTTTAAAGTCAAATTTTTTTTAATTGAAGTCTTCCATAGTGCTAGCATTCCTCTGTGAGTCTTGTCTTTTATAGGGCACTAATAAATATGTTCCGTTAGAGACCTAAGTATATGTCATCTTTCATCAATAACGTCATTTGATGCCTCTTAATTCTTATTTTCTCTTAGCTCCTACCAGGATTCTTGTTCGGTTCTTCACACAGGGATATTTCCTGGCACCAGATCTTAATTCAATGTCAGTTGGAGGAATACTTCTCTATTTTTATTTATATATAATAATTTTTAATTTCAGATAACATAAGAAAGTCCTAGAGTTTAACTTCTAGATAATTTTTCTTTTATAAACTTAAAGGATTTTATATTTAATTATATCTCTAACTTGTATCTAAAAAAATAATAGAAATAAAATATAAAATTTGTATCCTTTAATATAAAACTGTATTTGCATTACTATCTTAGTACATTTTAGAATTCAACTTTAAGCTTAAAGTTAAATTAAATTAATTGAATGAAATTACCTCTCATTTTGTGCTAAAGAGTTGAGAGGTATCTGTCTAAATAATTGTTAAAGGTAGGATCCTATTGGATATGCGAATACTCTTGTTAATTTTTTCCTATAGAAATTTCCTCTTTAGTGAATAATCTTGTCGCTCCTCTACATAATTCTTCTCCTTTTCTTTTTGTTTCTCTTCATAATTCGTTTGATTTTCTTTGTTTGAATTTTTTATATTCCTTGACATTACTGCAGAAGATTTCAAGTTTATTCACAACAGCAACATTTTTTTATAGTGTGTCTTGGTCAAGTTCATATTATTTCCGCTTCTTCTCACAGTAAGTACAAGTTGTTTGCATCGTAGGATCCAGAACAATTTCCACCCTATGTATTGAAGGTTTAAATTAAGTTTTAACTTCAGGAAATTCTGCCTTAGATCCTTTCAGTTTCGATATTTCTTCTCTTAAATAGTATATTGATGTCTGAATATCCTAGAAGTCCTCCGATTTATGTGATATTTCTTCTAAATTTTCCCATATTAAAACATTTTCATATTTTAGTAGTCCTTCGAGCTTCCGTAGTTCTTCATCATCTTTTGTTAGGTCTCATTCTTCAAAATTTTCTTGGTAATTTTCCGTTTCATGTAACTTAAAAAATCTAACTTTTAAATGAGATATGGTTTTATTAATCTTTTGCCTTTTTAGAGCTGTAGGTCAGGTTTGCTCTAATTTATGTTCGTGTTTTGTGATTTGTGAGGAGGATTAAATCATGATTCACTCTAATTCTTTATTTTTTTCTTTTTCTCTTCTTTTGCCAAAAATATCTTGAAGAGATGTTCAACCATTTAAACTTAAAGTTAAAAAATTAACTCTATTAGTTTATTAACTATAAATAAATATTTTCCAGCATAAGCTATATCTACCTATATTGTTATTTTTTCCAAGTAGCGAAAAAAGTCAAAACACGATTATTTAGTAAATTAAGTTAAATTTTTCTAAAATAAAGATAATTTTAAGCATTAAAAGGAAGAAGAAATCTCTAATTTATCTATTGAGTTTTTAGTTTACTCTTAATAATTGTTTTTTAAATAAATTTATAAAAAGAGATGTTTGCTTATTAGCCTTATACTTATATATTAATTAATATAAGCATAGTTTCTTTAATTTTCTTGCTTAATAGTTATATTGTAAATTTATTTTTGTGGTTGTTTAAAATTTGTAAATAGATTATTAATTATTAAGTAAATTAAGAATCTTTAAGCTAAAAGTTTTCTATTTAGTTTTTTTGTATTTTTTCCCATTTTCCGCTTCTTAAACTAAAGGTAAATAAGTCGCTGTAGTAATTAAATTAAAACACTATGTTTTCACTTAAAATTGGTTGGGTATAATCAAATATTCCATAATTGCACTAATATTTTGCTTTTCCTATTTCTATTTTTTTTAAGTCAAAAGAATGGTTTAAAAAATTAGAGCCATTTGAATAAATAAGAAAATATCTATACCTTGGGATAAAGATAGCAGAAGTTGTACCCTTTCTACTTAGTTTTGAAACACTTTATTTTCACTCATTTTTTAAGCTATCATATATCTATATTTTATCCTAGTTGGATTAGAAGAACTAATTATATCCGCCAAATGCGTATATCTATTAGCCGGTCTAATCACATCCAAAATTTTGCACTGATGTTTCTATCGATCTTATACTTTTAAAAATCTTAGACGTTATATCAAAAACCTCACAGTCTGGTACATCTGACTCTTAAAAGAATCCTGTCACTCCTGAGATTATATAAACAATTTTCTTTCTATTAAAGTTAGTTCTATGGAAAAATCTTTTGAACAGCATTTAGAAATTTTCAGTCAAATCCTAGGAATTAAAAACGAATCTATTTTCTAAATTTTCACTTCCACCTGATATAATCATAGTATTTTCATAAATCTACTCAATTTACACACTATCAAAATCAGTTTACTCAAGCTTAATTTCTTATTTGCTAAACATATGGGTAGCAATGTTAAAAGTCTCTTTAATATTCGAGTAGACATTTATAGAGGAAATTAACTAAAACTGCTACAATCCTCTTAGATTAGGACAAAGCTCGTATTTTAGCACTCCAAATCCAAGTTTTGCAAATAGTCTATTAGTATTATAAATATTAAGCTTCCTTATTATTTTCCTTAAATATAGTATTTTTATTAGATACTTGCAAGCCTCTTTTGGCATTTTATTATTTCTTTTCATTTCACCCTTCTAGATTTTTTCTCTTCTACCATTAAAACAAAAATTCAAGTATTATAAGTTCAAGTTATAGATATGTAAGTTAAAAATTTTATAAGACTAGGAAGCATAGATTAGATGAGAGAAAGGAGGAAGGAATAGAGATTATAATAATAAATTAAGATAGTAATTTTAAATGACTATATAATAATTTTTAAATAAAGGTATATGAAATAAAATATCTTAGCTATTATTAAATTTTTAAATATTAGTTAATAAAATATTAAAAGCTAGATATAATTTTGGAACTATAAGATGAGAGATTCGTATATTTGTTTTTAATTTCTATAATTATAAAATAATTATTTAGTATAATTTAATCTAAAGTGATCATTGAATATCGAATTAATAGAGAAAAATTTTGAGTTAAAAAACTAAAAAAGAATATAATCTTAATTTAATATTTTCCACTTATAAATAACATGAAATATATTAATAAAATAATATAGTTATTAGTATATCAAATAAGGAAAGTATTAGCATAATAAAGAAATATAAATAAATTCAAAGAGCAAGATTTTATTTAAATTTAAATTAAAAATTAACTAATAGAAATAACTAAAAGAAATAACTAAAAGAAGGTTGCAAAAATGCTAGCAATTTTAGAAAGAAATTATACTTAATTGAAGAAGTAAAATAGGAACTGGAAGAAGAAATTTATAAATATATAAATATATAAATCTCATAAATGATATGAAAATAATAATAATTAAATTATTATTATTTTTTATTCAAAATTATCTAATATTTAAAAATAAAAAAATAGACAACAAGCAAATATAAAAAGAATAATAGTTAATTATTTAACATAAAATAAACTTGTAATATTTTAAATTTGAAAGAATATAAATCGACTAAGCATAAATAAATGTAAAATTCACTAATAGTTATTTTATTACTTAGGAAGATATAAAATTAACATTTTCTGAAAATAATAAAAATAAAATAGTTAAAATCATTAAAGGCAACTAATTAATTAAACATTAATAGACTAAAATTAAAAATTTTGAATAAAAAAACTTAAGATTTAAAAAATTACCACTTCTTTTAAAAAATTTCTACTGGATGCTAATATCACAAAATTAAAATAGATAATTGAGATAATTTGGAGCTTAAGATAGAAAATAATGATATTTAAAAATATTAATTTTTATTAGTGACATTCGGTATCATAATGCATATTAAGTTAAGAAGCATAGCTTTCCTAAAGATAATAATATTAAAATTAAATTTAAATTAAAAAATATCTAGTTATGCAGCTCATACGATATTTACGTTTACTTTAAAAAAGCTAATAAAGATGAATTATTTTATATGATTATTTAAATTTAAGAAATTCTTTAATTTTTTTAAAGAAATGCTTGCCACAGGTGAATTAATGATACCATGTAAAAAAGATTGTTATTAAAATAAAGAATTTAATATGACTATCCAACTAATATTCATAAAGATACTTCTCGCAATATTTAAGAGTGTTAGTTTAATACTTGTAAATTAATTATTTTACTCATGATAAATTAATTATAAATTAATAAGCATGTTGAATAAGCTACCTATTTCTAAAAAAATACTGAGAATGCTTTTCCTTACTATATTTTATTAGATAATTTTATTATTAAGCAACGTTTTATTCAAATGTTTCGTATATTACATAGCTTTATTAATATACAATATTCAAGGCTATTAATTATGGTTTAAAGCTTAAGTCCAAGATTTTATTTTCTTAAAATACTTAAAAATTGGTTAATGCTTTGTCGCTTTCTATTAATTTTGTTAATTTATTAATTATTTTATGTAGCTTTCTATTTCATAAAGTGAGAGTAACACTAATTTTTTAAAAGCTTCTAAATATTTCTTAGTTAGTAATAAGCTTCAGGAATAGTATTAGAAGTTAATATATAAGCAAAATTAAATAACTACTTCATCAATTAGGCCTCTTCTCTATATAATCAAAACTTAAATCTATTTATCTTCGAATCAGATGCTTAAAGTGTTATTTTATTTAAATAGAATAAATTCTTTTTAGATGTCTTTTTTATTTCTCTTATAAATTTAAGGATAATTTATATCAAAATATCTATAACTTTAGAAAAGTCTTCTTTATATAGTTACTATTACACTACAAATAATTGCAAGCAAATATAGTTTTTTATTATTTACACTTTAAACTAATCTAATACATTTATTAAGTGTTTCAATCTCTAAACCAGAACTTTTGCTTAGTTATATAATTAGCTTTCTTGTAAATTTCCTTTCAAACCGTTCAATTTTAACATAAGAAATATAATTGATAGAATTTATTAAGTGTACTATATATAAAATTTAGCCAAGCTAGTTTAATAATGTTTTAGCTAAAATAAATTCAGAAAAAATAGAAAAAGAAGCCACTAAAGTACAATTATAAAAGCGAACTATCTATATTTAAGAATGAAATAAATTTTAAGCAATCTAAATATAAAATAAGCTTATATGAATATTGGATAGGATATTCTTCATGTATAGTGAATTTAGAAATAAACATTTATACTTTAATTTATTTTAATTTAGTGCCTGGTTATTAAATAGATACCTTAGGCTTATTTATAAATGACTAAAGGTATTAATTATGACTATTATTTTAAAGTTGTTTTATAAGGATAAAGCTTTGCTGGAAAAACTAGCATTATGATAAGATATGCAGAAGATTGGTTTCCTATTCACTTCTCACAGACAATAGGTATAGATTTTAAATAAAAAATACAATAAATGAACTTTGGATTGGTTAAATTATAAATCTGAGACGTGGCAGGAGGGGAAAGATTTGAATAACTAGTACCTAGCTACTATAGATCTTGCTAATCAATTCTATTCGTTTTTGATTTGACTGACTTAACCTCTTTTAATTTTATAATAGATAAATTGAAGAAGATTAAGTAGTGACGACTTAAAGAAGTAAAAAAATTCCTTTTAGGAAACAAAAATGATTTAATAGACTAAAGATAAGTTAAGTTTGAAGAAGCTTATTAGATTGCAATAGAAAACGATATGATATATTTCGAAATTTCAGCCAAGAGTGGAAAAGGAATAACAGAATGCTTCGAATAAATATCATAGTTATTAGTTTAGGAAGAAGAAAATTAATAATTTAAAAGCTAATAAACTTATATCTAAATCAAGTGCCTCATGTTTCTAAGTCTTAATTAACATTTAATACATTGAGGTATTAGAGATCTTAAATCTAAATTTATATTTAAGTTTAAAAATAAAATAAGCAAATCATCTTAGATTTGATGAGAAAAACTAAGATTTAGGATTTAAAGCTATCCATGTAGTTTTCTATAAATAATCGAATAAATAAATCTTCTTCAAATAATGAAGAAGCAAAACACATATTTGTTTATTAATATGATTAAGTTATCCTAAAGTCATGAGCTAGTTAAATATAAAGAAACAAAGTTGAAGAATAAGAAAAGAAAGAAAATGAATAAAAAAAGCGAAATTATGAGGTTAACTTAAAATAAGCTAATAAACCTAATGATAAAAATAAAAAACAAAGATATTCTTTTTACTTACTGTTACCAGATTGCTAAGGCCTTTAACATTGCTAGGATTATTTTTCTTATTTATCTAAAATAAATTTTTATTTCATATACCTAAAGAAACTATCTTCTAACTTTTCTCAGCTTTTTAAAAAAGGTTCACAAATTTACTAAATGATAACGATTTATTAAAAGATAATTCAAATACATAAGAAATAGATAAGATTTATTAATAAAAAATTATTATTATGCTTAGAGACTAAATTAGGGATCCTTTAATCTATTTTAATCATAGGGATATAAAATGAAATTATGAATATATTAGTATATTTTAGAAATAAGCTAGCATTTAATACAAGCTAATATTATACTTAAAATTTAGAAATACGATTTAATTAAATTCATATAAGCTATTAAATATATTTAAAGCACATTTAATCTATATACTAGAAGAATATGTCCTTATGCTTAATAAATCTTAAGGATAAAACTTAAATTTGATGATCAATAAAGTGAACTGAAGGTATTATCTTTAATTTATCAAAATTCCTTCAAATAAAAAAAATGTATAGATATTGAAGCTAGTAGTTACATAAGAATTTGAGAGTCTCAGTATAAAGATATTATAAAAATAGAAAACAATAAGTGCTAAAATTATATTATAGATATTTTATATAAGGAGAATTTAGCACTTTGCTTTGAGAAACAGTGAAAAATAGAAACAAATGATTGCAAAATTAGTATTTCTTAAGAAATAAAAACAATTTTCTCTATAAAAAATCAAACTTATTTAAAGAAATTCCATATTATATCTCACTTAAGTTCATTAGTCATTTTTTTATTTAAGACAGATAGCTAATAAAACTTATTAAATAAACCTTAAGAAAGAAGAAGCTATTAACTTTATTACTAGCTTAAAGTAAATAAATTTAAAGTCAAAGCAAAATTTTAGAAAGTTAAATTTAATTTAGTTGATAGGTATATAAATTTTAGCGAAAGACAATTTAAAAAATGATAATCATTATCTAATTTTACAAGCCATATAACCTGTTAAACTCTTAATTATCCCCTCAATTTTTATCTTCTGCCTAAAATAATGTAATAGATTTTTTATTTCCATCCTTTAAAATTGATAATCTGCTAGATAAAAATAAATCTCAGATTCTATATTTTTTAAGTATTTAACTATATAGCAAGCGAAACTTAGATCTTAGCAGGGAATATTCTATTGCTATTTACTTAGAGTAAGTTTAAGGTATCAACTAAGCATTTATTAGTAAATTTAAATTTGAACAATTTGGAATGAAAATAACTTAAATCTTAGTATATTTTACATTTAACTAGCAATTATTAAATCTAACAAATTAGATAGCTAATAAAGCTTAAAAGAGTAAATGCAAAAGCATTAAGAAATTTTGAATAAACAGAAATAAGAAGTTAACTATATAAATAATAGATTAAGCATTCAGCTTACACATATCAGTTTGTTACAAACTGTCAAGGTAATTATAGAAACTTAGTGTTTTGAAAATAAATAGCGACTAATAGTTAAAAATATTAATATAATACTAGGTTATATATGCTCTAAAGCAAACCTTTATCATATTATACAACTGAGAAATTATGATTGTATATAAATTTCTTTTAGTTGAACAATAATTATTATATATCATACAGTTTTTTTCAGTTTAATTAAGCAACTGGTATTTAGTATTTTTTAAGGTAAAATTGAAAACAAATTTCTCTCAATTGAAATTCTAGCTATTATTGTAATTTCTGATGAATAAAGTTCTAGATCCAGCTTATTTGCAATTAAAATTTTTATTAAGTTGAAATTCATTTTATTTTTTGCTTATAAAATGGAAGTTTGGATTAAAAAAATCATCAATCAACGCATTCTAATGGAACTAATGAATACACTACATGTTTCTTTATATATTTTTCATAGATTCATCTAAGCAAGCTTAGCAGGTAAATAGTTTAGTTTTCTCACCTTTTTCTATTATTTTAATTAACTAAATTTTTAACTTCTTTAGATGTCTTATGAGCTGAGATTTGATAGTGCTAATCTGTATAATTTTAGAGTTAAATCCTTTGAAATACTTTCCTTAATTTCTTTGATTATATAGACTAAACTGAGTAAAAATTACCAGAACTATGATTCTTCATAGAAAATTAAGGAAAATATGATTCACACAAAAAACTTAATTAAGCATAGTTTCATAGCGGACTTTCTACCTCTATCCTTTTCATACATTTAATACTTACACAATCTAATTTATTTAATCAGCATTAATCATATCTCAACACATAGCTTTTATTAAAGTTCATATATTAAACCCATCTGAGTAACTTTCCATGTAATATACCACTAAGATGAATCATATTAACTGCTTGGGTTCTTTAAAAATAGTGATTAAATCTAACTAAAATAATTCAGTGTGAGATCCCATAAGCCAAATATATATTTTAGGTATGCACTAGGTATAATTAATAATCAGTTAGAGCAAATATTTACATTTTTAAAGGCATTAAGAGCATGAAAGTCACTTAAGTTGTCTAATAAGTTATTACGTGGATCCACATAATTAGTTGATCACAACAATAATTATAACTAATAAAATAGGATTTGATATAAATTAACCTTGAAACTTTATTTTAATAATAAGTATCTATTGAGCAAATATTCTAAGCTTAGTCCAAATTATATAAATATAAAGGCTAGCTAATTTAGACTAATAAACATAAATAAGCATATTCACTTTTATTTAGTTAAAAGTGCTAAATTAATGTTAAATATAACCAGATTTTAGTATATGAGCCAAGAGCTATAAATCAATAGTAAAGTATTAAAGATAAAACATAGGAGCTGCTTTATTTTCTATAGAGCTGTATACAAATTTAAAGCTTGTTCCCTTAGATAATATAGTACTTTCTCTTAATTGGTTAAATATATCTCTAGATTTACCTTATACTTCTACTCTTTAAAGTTATTTTAGTTATTTTTAGGCTTAATCAATTATTTTAGATTCACACTGCTTTTTCATATTAATGCGCCTAAGAAAATAAGAGAATAAAGACTTGAATTTTAGAAAAATAGCTTTGTTGTAAGGAGGTAGTAAATAGTAAGAAACTTTAAAGTAGAGATGAAAGAAGATTGCTGGTACTACAAAATTCTAGTGACTAGAAAACTAGCTGGACCAAATTTTCTAATATTTTTCAGTTCTTAAAGAAATAAAGAATGTCTAGCGGTATTAGCAAAACCTATATCAATAGTAGGACTTAAAAATCAAGTTTTTTCCTTTTAGAATTGTGTTTTAGAGTAGCATATAATTGGTAACTTCTTCCACTAGAAAAAAAGAAAGAAATCTACTTAAAAGCAGAGTCTTAGAGTAAGTAAGAATTGTAGAGTAAACACCTTGATTGCCTGTAGCCAAAAAATGCTAGGTAATGAGTGTTAATAAAAGGTTTTTAATTAATGTAGAAATAGTTTCTTGACTTAAAGAGGAGCTTGTCCCGGATCGTCCAAAATTTTTTCAGCTAACCTGATGATGCTTAAGAAGAAATCAGTTTACCATAAGCAAAAAAGTTTTAAAGCAAGTAAAATAATTTGTAGCTTCTAGTGTAGCCTAAGCGTATTTTGATTAATAAAATTAGAAAGCTTAATTTATAAATTATAACAGAAATCAAATGCTTTTGACAAGTATTATACAGCTAGCATATAGAAGAATGAATGCTTGATCCTTGAATTCCCAGTAATTTTTATTGAAAGATATGGGATAGAATTTTCTTTTCCGTAAAATAAGCAAAGAAAGTTGCTTCATATTTTAAAATATATAGATATTGCTCTTAAAGGCAGGAAACGAGCTTGAAAGAAAGGCAGAAACATGCTTCAATAAAATAGAGATAAAAGCTCTATTGTTTAGCTACCTTCCAAAGAAAGAATTATAAATACTCATTACAAGTCCGTTCAAAAAGCTAGAAGCCATTTGCTTAGAGAAAAGGAAATTTATCTAAATACCATAATAATCAAAAGAATGGCGGGGCCAAAATTTTGAATTTTCAGCCGATCTCTCTAAAATCTAGAGGATTTTCATGTTGATCCAAGATTAAAAAGTAAATGCTGAACAATTATGTGGCCTTAAGTGTGCTTCGAGCCTACTTCTTGAAGTATAAATTCATTGCATACTGATCTTCGTTTGCAGAAACTGAAAATTCGTATATCTCCATTTGCTCATGAAAGGCAGTGCGGAATAAACTGCAATTAGAGATTATTGTTGCCACAAAGCATTTCAAGATAATACTTAATTGAACTAACAAAAATAATTCCATAGTATCATTTGGATTTAAATATTAAAGCTCAAAGACGAAGAAGATAATTTCGAAGTAGTTATATTTAAATAATTGAACTTAAGTGTTGGAAGAACGATTGAAAAAACATTTATTAGCTTAAAATTAAATTTTAACTAAAATAATAATACATGCTACTTATACATCTAAGCAAAATAAATAAAAAATAATCATTCACAATTTAATTCTCGTTAATACCATTATATTAGATATAGCCATTAATAATGAGGAGCTGCTTATCCATCTTTTAATTTAAATCTTAAGTTTATTTAATTTAATAAAGCTTAAAGGCTTTATTGATTTAAAGGACTTGATTTAATTTAATTTCGTCAAGTATTTTTTTCTTTTAACGGATTTTTTTTATAAAATGTCGTATCTCGCTTTTATTCTTTTGCTTTCTCTTTTTGTTTTCAATCATTCTTGGTTGTTAACAGATCCAAATTTAAGAACTATACATGAAGGATATAATTCTACGCAAATTTAGTTAAGTGGCTTAATTTCGCACTATTTTAATGCAGGATAGTAAAGAGGTTGATCTATAGGTGGCTATTTTTTCGTATCCAATACAAGTATTTAGTCTCTTTTACTAGTAACTGGAGGTAACGGGCAAATTGAGCTTTCTTATGATCCATCCGTTTCCTAATTGCTATGAAGAGTCAATACAGATAATACCTAAAGCGATAGATTAAACTCTTCTTTTTAAATTTATAATAAAAGCTTTGTCAGTTATATAAGCATTTCTTATTGAATTTCTTCATAAACAAAGAAACTAAGAATTTGCTAATTTACATACGCAGATACTTAAGCAACTTGCTCTGATTTTTAACTAACAAATTAATTTTTGAATAACTTAGATTAACTAATAATAGGATCAAATTTAACAGGAGCCTCTTATTACATTACTTTCATTACGTCTGAAGCAGATTTAACTAACTTTATATGAAGCAAAACTTCCTTATCCAGCATTTGAAATACTCCGTGCAATTAGATTTGTGATAACATATGCAATCCAGGCTGATTTCCTGATATGACCGCATGCTCTTCTTTAAAGTTTTATGAACTAGGAAACTAATAATAATGAACTTATGTAAATTAGTCTTAAACACTTGATGACGAATACTATAAGTGAGTTGCTAATAATTTAACTATCTTTAATTATGACCATTTTTTAAGACCATTTACCATTACTTTTTGGATAAATTAGCTTGTGTATAGAACCGATGAAGGTTTGTTACTTTTATTAAACGGAAAAAATTCTGGATAGTGTTCTGGAATAATTTTAAAAGTGACGGTTTATTAATCCTTATCAGTCTTATAATTCAAATCCTATTTTTAATCTAAAGATGGAACTTCCAATTAAAACTTAATATAAATGCCTTCTAGTTAATTTAGTTACGTTATTGGCTTTTCGGTTCACTAAAATAAAGCTAATTATATTCATTCAATTTGTGTCAAGAGTCAACAAAATGGATATATTTAATGTGCTACCTAAACTCTATCTGGTAAAACACCTTGTAGTCTTTTATGAGATTCTTCGGCTAACATTTACTTTGGAGGAGCTCCAACACAAATATGGTAAGGAACTTAACTAAGTCTGTAGTTTTAAAGATTCCAGTTTTATCCTCATTAAGGGTTTTCAGAAGCTAAGTTAAAGTAAGTAGTGAAAAGTGAAAATAGTTGTGAAATAGAGAAAAATAGAATAGGTGGAAATGCTAAATGTGATGGTGATACTACTGATGATTTATATTTTAAAATAATAGAAGAAGGTAGGTACTTTCAAAGCTATTAAACATTTTAAGAAAACGATAGCTTATGAGGATCCTTAAATTAAGACGTAGCTTATAAATAGTTTGCTTTTGTATTTGGTATGTTATTATATGAAGAAGTTAATACATTAGGAATTTTTACCATAAACTACTCTAATGAACAGCTAAGTTTGTCATATAACCCAAACACCAATCAATTTATAGTTAATGGTCAATAATTTTAGTCTTCTAGTGATGCTAAGTATAAATTTAAATAAGTTACACTTGGAATTAACTTAGAATAAAATGAAATATACTTATATTATAAAACCTGAGGATTATAAAACATTTCTAATGAGACAAGTAAAATTAATCAAATCACTTTTTATAAATAAATGACTTCAATATTATTAGGCTATGATTTAGTTTAAGGATAAAATAGTTAAACAGCTCTTATGGACTTATATAATTTTAGATATTATCCTTATACTAATCTATCAGATTTTTAAACTTATTTACTTTTTGATGAGACATGCCATCCTTCTTGTGGAGGTAGTATATGCTTTGGACCTAGAAGTATTGATTGCCATTATTCCAATCTAGAATATATTTAGTTATCAGATCTTGACTATGCTCTTGATTATACTATAAATAATCCTTCATTTGATGTTTAATGATTAAAAGGAAAATCTTATACATCAATGAATGCCTTTACTTTTCTAATTGCTTGAAAAACTGTTTATCCGTAATAATTTACAAATTTAAAATGCTTTTTTAGCATGAAGGTTCCTTTTTCCAATGATTATATTTTAAAAATATGCGAAGATAGTTCAAATAATATATAAATATATGAAGTCAGCGATGGAATCGATACTTGCATATCTGAACCTTTTAATTATCAATAAGATAATTCTAGTACTTTACTTTTAGTTATGTGATATCATTATAACACTAGTACATTTTTACTTACTAAGATGGGATATATTTACAAATGAGCATCTAATCAATGGGTATATTAGACAAATATTAATAATTATACTAATGCATTTTGCAATATTACTAATTGAGATTGAATAAATATCTCTCCAACAACTTTCCAAATAGAATTTGAACCTGATGATTAGGTTTACGATAAATAAATATATGATATAAAAATATTTCCGTACAAGATAATTTCTAAAGACGAACTAGTGGAAGATTTTATTCCTTGATATTCATAATAATTTTAAACCTGTTCTGAAAGATGTTTAAACGATACTTTTTGTACCTTTATAACTGATTTAGGTTGTATAGATTCTTGAAATCAAACTTGTTCTTCTCCTAATTATCATAAAAATCCATAAGATTCTTGTAAATGCTTTCCAGCAAATGCTCTGTCAAATAGTAAGTGCTATGCGTGCTATTGAAATCATTTAACTTGCAATACTCCTTTTTATAATGATGCTTTAAAATGTAAAAGCGGATTTTATTTATATGATAAGTAATGTTATAGTGTATGTCCGAATAATCTTTATACAAGAGGATTCGAGTGTAAATAATGTGATGAAGCAAATTGTAAATCCCCTTCTGAAAATTGCGATCATACTTGTGCAACATGCTACGGAAATACAGATACTGATTGTTGAGCATGTTTTGAAGTCCATAAATATAATCCTAACTGGCCTAATAAAGGAAAATGTGTTTGTGCTCTTGGATATTAGTTTGGAACAGCAAACTAAACTAGTTAATGCATGAAAAAAGAAATTAATTTCAAAGATGTGCTACCTATTACCACTTGTAATACTTCTTCTTATATTAACCTTACAAGCTCTCAATTAGATTCTATTTCATTTCCAAGACTTGGAGAAACTGAGAAAAATTGAGCAAACTTACTTGGCACCTCTTTAAATAAAAATGGATTTACATTAGATTTTTGGTTGAATATTGGAGATAATTCTAAAATGATATTTTTCTAAATAAAAGATAACTAAAGAATATTCCTATAATTAGCATTAGACTCAACTATATCAACTTTATAACTTATGACCGAATTAAGTAGTAGATAAAGCATTTAATTTTCATACTATGACATAGCTATATGGCATCACTTCATGTTAAGTTTTTCTATGAATGGTATGCTATACTGTTACTCAACCTTCTATTTTCCAAGTCATTGCGAAAATTCTACAAAATTTAAAATTTATGGTACTTCAAATTAAAATGATGCTCTAACTGTTGGCGGAGGAGTTTCAACAGAGTATTAATAATATAAAGGCAAAATTCTAGCATTGCGCTTATATAATATTTTCTATAATAATGGAATTAGTTTAAACACCTTTGAAAATTAATTGAACTGCCTTACTCTATAAACTCCTTGCTAATAGGCTTGTTCAGGAACTTGCTCTGATGGAAATCCAGAATTAACAGTAGGATGTAAAATTAACTAGCCTATCATGCCATTTTATAGCGCCAATTATTATATAAATTAAGATAATTAGTTCACAATATATGGATATAGTAGTGTCTTCAAAGGAAATTTATGGGATAAAAGTTATACTTATTATTAGTTTTGAAGTAGACTTATTTAAATTAATTCTTCCTATAACATCTTTTAAATTAATAACGTTGGGTAATGTTCATTAACGATTTCCCATGTGAATAATTAGTTCAATATTGTAGTAGACTAAGCTGATAACAATTTTGATAGATTTTATTAGATTTAAATTCCTTCTTACCCTTATAAATATTGAGTTTATGTTAAAATTTATATTAATGACTTGGGAAGAAATTAGTATTATTTATAAGTATGTATAGTTCTAAATTAAGATATTTACTGTGTAGAAAAATATGAAATAGCAAGTTAAAATTACATACCTAAGCTGAAATATGCTTCTAATAGCTATTTATTGTTCAGCTCTTCAGTTTAATATTCAATATGATATTTCTAGGTTTATGAACTTTTATAATCTTTAAGTGAATAATGTGAAATTAATTAATATAACAAGTAGGTTCCAGTTTAGGGATTTTGTCAATGTTCTTTTTGCTAAGCATGATCTAATTATTCTGTCACTTCCTTTAATTGTAATGATTCTTCGCCATTTTTTACTTCAAGATGACCTGCATCTTAATATTCTTTACCAAATGACTATATTTATATTACTGAAATAGATTAATATACTGGAAAATAATTCTAAGAAGGAACTGATGAAGTTTTAATAACATCATTTAATTATCGAGTAAGCAATATATCAAATGATAATGGATTTATGCTTGATTTCTGGTTTAAATTAATAGGAACATAAAATATGACCATCCTAGAGATTCATGACAATTCTACCGTATTTCTTTCTGTTAGTGTAGATCAGTATTAAAATTGGCTTAATTTTTACAGTAATAGATAAGATATTTAACAATTTTAAGGTACTTATATTTCAATTAATATATGGCATCACATTGTTGTCAGCTTTACAAATTCAGAAACATTTTATTGCTACTCTGCATATATGTTTCCTGCTTTTTGTGATTTGCAAATTTTTTATTTGACTTTAAATTAATTAAACTCAAAGGATATATTAAATGTAGGAAATGGAACTTTAAGTAATTATTCTGAATTAGAGGGATTAGTATTATCTCTTAAGTTTTCGGGCAATTATCATACTTTATTAAACTTGGCAGAAGCTTAAGTAGATTACTATTCTTTAAATTCTCCATTCTGATTAAATTGTAACGGATAATGCTAAACTGATTAATCATATAATATTCCAATAAACTTGATAAACTAAGTCTATTAAACATTTGGAGTAAATTCTTAAATCTTTTATGGAGACGATACCTCGACATTTTATTACGATATTTCTAAGTGGAATATATTAAGATATTAATTTTGGGTGAAACTTACCTACAATCCTAGTACCTATAACTTCTTTAAATTGCAAGGAAGTGGAGGTTTGTGTATTTTCACTATGAATGCTACTTCAAATATTTTCAATCTGGGATTTTCCTTAGAAAACTCTTAATAAATATAAATAAATGAATTTACCTCAGGAACCTTGCAGCTCAGAATTTTATTATAATCTTCTTATAATGCATCCTCAAATGATTATACAATAAAATGATGTGTTGTACCAGAATTTCATCAAAATCCCTAGTAATGCTTATCCTATTAGCTAAATTAATTTTGTAAAATTGAAAAGAGCTCTTCTAGTTTAATTTCATTTCCTTACTCACCTGTAAATTATCAAGTCGCTTGATTTGACTTATTTAATTTTGAATTTAAAGAAAAAGATTGCTTTTTAAATTAAACTTATAACCCTAATTATGATTAAATAGGACTATGTATATGTAGTTTAGGTTATTTATATAATATAGATACTTAAAGCTCTTTTACTGCTATTTGCAATAGTTCTCCTATCCCTAATTTTGAAACAACAAGTGGTAGATATCCTCTAAAGAATTGTTTATATCCAACTGATTTCAAAGAAATATTGATTAATAATTAAGTAGCTGATAACTTTATTACTGGAGGAAATAAAATGTCAACAAATTTCTCCTCTTAAATATCTTCCTTTGAAAGTTCCGATGGGTTTATAATAACTTTCTGACTAAAATTAAGTTTAAATACTAAAAATACAACAGTTTTTGAGATAAAAGATTCCAATTCAGTATTTCTATCTTTATCATGCTTAATGTAAAAAAGCGTATTTTTGTTCTTTACATCTAGATCTTAGCCAAATAGCACGTTCTAAGCTCCTTATTATGATAAGAATACTTGGCATTTCCTAGTAGTTGGCTTTTCTAGTAATGGTAGTAAATATTGTGTTTCTACTTATGTAAATTCTGCTTCTTATTGCTTTAATTAAAATTTTTCATTAAACCTTTAGTAATCAAATTCTAATGATACAATAACTTTTGGAGATAATTCATTCATTGGAAGTGAGTTTACACTTGAATCTTTTGAAGGATAAATTTTACATTTTCAATTATTGGGAAAATCACCTAACTCTATATAGCTAGATGAACAAATGGTTGATTGCTGATCTTTAAGAACACCCTGTTGAAAATATTGTTAAGGAGAGTGTTTGAAATAGGATCCATAAAACATTCCAGGCGCAACTTGTACAACTAATCAACCTCATGATATTATAACAAGCTAATGATAAACTGTAAATGCAAATACTGGATACTCTTATTATGGAAGTGATTCCAAACTATTCAACTATAATACATTTTTTTAGGATGTAGCTATATATAAGTTCTAATTGAGTATAGATCTTAGTTCACAATATAGTTATGATATTTTCTGAATTTAAGACTTTTATAATTAGACTTCTCTAAACTTAGTTTTTACTTAGTAAACATTTATTCTTCATATTAATGATAGTATAAATATATTTTAGATTGATATAAGCATAAGCTACTAAAGTATTTAGGTAATTAGAATAGAAATATATAGTATTTGAGACTCTATTAAAAATAATTAATAAATCAAACTATGTGTAGCTAAAACTAATTTTGAGCCAGTCTGTCAGTAGAATTAAACTCAAAAGACTACCAAGCTATAACATTTTTCAGGTAGTTATATGTAATTTCCAAATAATAATAATACTTTTTAAGTAAATAGATTTTATGTCTATTCGTTCCCTCCATCATGTTCTGATTAGCCACATAAATATAATCCTTACTGACCATCTCATGGATTTTGTATGTGCTCTCTTGGTTATTAAATGTATTTATTTGATAGCGATTCTATGACTTGCATTTATTCAAATATTCTACCAATTTATGATTCCTCTTATACTGGAAGATATCCTATACCCTCTTGCATTTATCCATCTAAATGAGTAGAAATCAATATTAATGGCAAGATAAATTAAGATACTTAGTTCTATTTTGTTGCAGGTATAGATGAAGGGAGTATCAATTTTACTTAGTTAGTATCAGGATAAATTCCATTTGATAATGGTTTTATATTCACATTTTGATTCAAAACTTAATATGCAAATGCTAAAATGACCATATTGGAAATAAGTTAATCAAATAATAATGTATTTCTAAGTATTAGTTTAAATACAATACAGGGAATACTTTTAGTCTACTCAGAAAGAGTTACAACATAATAATTTAACGTTCCCTATGATTCCTCAAACAACTGACACTATATAGTAATAGAATTTTCTTCATAATCAACACTTTACTGCTAGTCTAGTTAAGCAAAACCTTCATTTTGCTTTTCTAGAAACTTTTAGTTAAGTTTAAATAATTTAACATCTAATGATTGGCTTTATATAGGAAAGGGAACTAATCCAAATTATGGAGAATATGTTGGGTATTTACTAGCAGTAAAACTATTAGATGCTTAATTTAATTCCTTAGGATTAAATTAAAATATAGTAGATTGTTGGACAACGTATACACCATGTAGACTCAAATGCTAAGGCACTTGTAGTATCAGCGATCCTCAATATGATACAAATACTTACTGCAAATAATATAAGCCTTATATATTAGTTTAAGATACTTTTTAAACATGTGATAATAAGAATAGTCTCCTCATTAGTGGAAGTGATTATACTAAATTTTATTTTGATATGCTAAGCTATGATTACTTTAAATATCAATTTTGAATCTAATTGACTCGAACACCAACAAACTATACAGTGTTTAAACTAGAAGGAACAAATTAAATGTGCTAAATGACTCTTACTGTTTAAGATAATAATTTTAAAGTTTAAATAAAAGCTAATAGCACATATGATTATTAAATAACTTTACTATATTTTTAAAATCAAATGAAGTTCAGAATGACAATGGAGAACTAATTAAATGGAACATATTATCAATTTACATGATGTATAGCTTATGATAATATAATAATAAGCGAAACTAAAAATTGTACTAGTGGAATTTAAAATACTATATGTAATATTCAGCATTCTAATACTAGTTTTATCATTTTTCCTATAACGTAATCAGTCAATAGTTATAAAGTAGCACTTGCAACAATTTAAAACTTTATTTTTATAGATACTTAATCTTATGCAAAATATAACCCTTATTATCCAATTCAAAATGATTGATTCTGTTCGTTAGGATATTATATGACCTTAACTCAAACTGGCTCAAATCAAGAAATTTGTGAAGTGTAATAAATATAAAATATAAATGACTCAAGTTACATAAATAGATGACCAATAACTATTTACGAATAAACTACACCTTGAGTATAAATAGATATTCTTAATGGATCAAATTGAATAAACGAAACTCAATTTAATATTACAACTAATGTAAAAAGTACAAATTTTTATAATATAGTAAAAGACTAAATACCTTTTAAAGATGGCTTCATCATTTCTTTTTGATTCAAAGCAACATTATATAATTAAACATGACAGTTGATAGAAATAAAAAATTAAAATAATAATATATTTCTAAGAATAAAACTTAACACATGATAAAATTCCTTACAATTATACTCCGAAAGGAAATTTGAGCAGAGTTTTTTAGTACCTTTTGATGGATCGAATTTATGAAATTTTATAGTGACAGGTTTCAACAATGAAAATACCTTATATTGCTACTCAAGTTACACAAAACTGACGTACTGTTTTTAAAGAGAAATGCAACTAACATTAGATATTCTTGAAAAACAGGATACATTATATCTAGGAGATTACACGAATCACAATCTTTTTAACTCAACAAGAATTTAAGAATTAAAAATAGCCAATTTAAATTTTAAATTAATAAACTTAACTACCAATATAATTGATTATTGGACAGTTTAAACTCCTTGCTGACTTAATTGTGATGGTTAATGTACCAGCTCATCAGATATACAATACATTTTAGGAGAAACATGTATTTAGCAAAATGTTAGTCTTTAGAGTACAACTTAAATACCCGTAACTAACTAAACCTTTGCTCTAATAGACACAAGCATATATTTTTTCGATTTATTCATTAACCATAATTTCATAGGAATAACTTACTGATGCTTTTTAAATGCTAGCAATTAGGAGAGAACAATATTTTCGTTATTAGGCAAATAATGCTAAGTAAGTATAAAAGTCACTAATAACATATTTACTCTTGAAAATAATGCTTCGCAAGGAGATGCATTGAGTGTAACAGTTCCAGGTTAAAAAATGCAAATCATTAATTTAAAATATGAAATAACTAAGTTGTCTACAAATTCATCATAAGTTTCCTTCTGTATATGGTCTCTTTGATAAGACGAATCTTAGACTTGCTCTAAGAAAACAGTTACTTCAGTTTGCAGTCTTTATCATGAATCGGGAAATATTCAAATTCCTTCAGCTAATCCAAATTATAATTTTTCTGATTTAATTGTTTATTTTTAGCTCTTTCACTGTTAGATAGCTTAACATACCTATGATCCAAGTTATGATTTTGAAGAGGGAATGTGCATATGTTCATTAGGATATGAAAGTTATTATGATAGTAGTTTTCATATATGCTAACGAAAGTCTTATATTTCTAATATAACAAATCCAATTTGGAGTGACAGATTTCCTATAAAATATTGTAACTATCCAAGTGACTTTGTAAAAATAGACATTCCTGGAAGTATAAATCAAACTATCGGTTATAGTTTTACAAGCTCAGTTGGAGAAGTCAGTACTAATTTTTATAACTTGGTAAAAAATATTATCAATAAAAATGGCTTTACTATGTCTTTCTGATTCAAGCTAAATGACAATAATTAGAACATGATAATTTTCGAAGTTAAAAATAGTTCCAGTAAATGACTTACCGTTCTAATAAATACTTATCAGAACATTCTGATTTTCGACACAGAAAGGACATAAAATAGATCTTTTGCAATTCCTTATTATGATGAATAACAATGACATCACATAGTAGTTGGTTTCGAGAGTAATGATACTTATGCTTGTTATTCAAGTCTTAACATTCCTTCATTTTGTTTCAATCGTTCACATTTTTCTCTCTCTTTAAATTCTTTAAATTAAAGTGATGTTATTTATATAGGAAATGGAATTTATTCTGGTTACACAAGTTTTATAGGATAATTTTTAGCATTAAGAATAACACCACAAACAAAAACTGATTTATAACTCAACGAAATCGTAGTAGACTGTTGGACAGTTTAAACTCCTTGCTGACTTAATTGTGATGGTTAATGTACCAGCTCATCAGATATACAATACATTTTAGGAGAAACATGTATTTAGCAAAATGTTAGTCTTTAGAGTACAACTTAAATACCCGTAACTAACTAAACCTTTGCTCTAATAGACACAAGCATATATTTTTTCGATTTATTCATTAACCATAATTTCATAGGAATAACTTACTGATGCTTTTTAAATGCTAGCAATTAGGAGAGAACAATATTTTCGTTATTAGGCAAATAATGCTAAGTAAGTATAAAAGTCACTAATAACATATTTACTCTTGAAAATAATGCTTCGCAAGGAGATGCATTGAGTGTAACAGTTCCAGGTTAAAAAATGCAAATCATTAATTTAAAATATGAAATAACTAAGTTGTCTACAAATTCATCATAAGTTTCCTTCTGTATATGGTCTCTTTGATAAGACGAATCTTAGACTTGCTCTAAGAAAACAGTTACTTCAGTTTGCAGTCTTTATCATGAATCGGGAAATATTCAAATTCCTTCAGCTAATCCAAATTATAATTTTTCTGATTTAATTGTTTATTTTTAGCTCTTTCACTGTTAGATAGCTTAACATACCTATGATCCAAGTTATGATTTTGAAGAGGGAATGTGCATATGTTCATTAGGATATGAAAGTTATTATGATAGTAGTTTTCATATATGCTAACGAAAGTCTTATATTTCTAATATAACAAATCCAATTTGGAGTGACAGATTTCCTATAAAATATTGTAACTATCCAAGTGACTTTGTAAAAATAGACATTCCTGGAAGTATAAATCAAACTATCGGTTATAGTTTTACAAGCTCAGTTGGAGAAGTCAGTACTAATTTTTATAACTTGGTAAAAAATATTATCAATAAAAATGGCTTTACTATGTCTTTCTGATTCAAGCTAAATGACAATAATTAGAACATGATAATTTTCGAAGTTAAAAATAGTTCCAGTAAATGACTTACCGTTCTAATAAATACTTATCAGAACATTCTGATTTTCGACACAGAAAGGACATAAAATAGATCTTTTGCAATTCCTTATTATGATGAATAACAATGACATCACATAGTAGTTGGTTTCGAGAGTAATGATACTTATGCTTGTTATTCAAGTCTTAACATTCCTTCATTTTGTTTCAATCGTTCACATTTTTCTCTCTCTTTAAATTCTTTAAATTAAAGTGATGTTATTTATATAGGAAATGGAATTTATTCTGGTTACACAAGTTTTATAGGATAATTTTTAGCATTAAGA
This sequence comes from Loxodes magnus, assembly GCA_946699065.1. Classification (NCBI taxonomy): domain Eukaryota; phylum Ciliophora; class Karyorelictea; order Loxodida; family Loxodidae; genus Loxodes; species Loxodes magnus. Next base: position 23,745 of record CAMPDV010004400.1, read on the forward strand.
ATAACACCACAAACAAAAACTGATTTATAACTCAACGAAATCGTAGTAGACTGTTGGACAGTTTAAACTCCTTGCTGACTTAATTGTGATGGTTAATGTACCAGCTCATCAGATATACAATACATTTTAGGAGAAACATGTATTTAGCAAAATGTTAGTCTTTAGAGTACAACTTAAATACCCGTAACTAACTAAACCTTTGCTCTAATAGACACAAGCATATATTTTTTCGATTTATTCATTAACCATAATTTCATAGGAATAACTTACTGATGCTTTTTAAATGCTAGCAATTAGGAGAGAACAATATTTTCGTTATTAGGCAAATAATGCTAAGTAAGTATAAAAGTCACTAATAACATATTTACTCTTGAAAATAATGCTTCGCAAGGAGATGCATTGAGTGTAACAGTTCCAGGTTAAAAAATGCAAATCATTAATTTAAAATATGAAATAACTAAGTTGTCTACAAATTCATCATAAGTTTCCTTCTGTATATGGTCTCTTTGATAAGACGAATCTTAGACTTGCTCTAAGAAAACAGTTACTTCAGTTTGCAGTCTTTATCATGAATCGGGAAATATTCAAATTCCTTCAGCTAATCCAAATTATAATTTTTCTGATTTAATTGTTTATTTTTAGCCCTTTCACTGTTAGATAGCTTAACATACCTATGATCCAAGTTATGATTTTGAAGAGGGAATGTGCATATGTTCATTAGGATATGAAAGTTATTATGATAGTAGTTTTCATATATGCTAACGAAAGTCTTATATTTCTAATATAACAAATCCAATTTGGAGTGACAGATTTCCTATAAAATATTGTAACTATCCAAGTGACTTTGTAAAAATAGACATTCCTGGAAGTATAAATCAAACTATCGGTTATAGTTTTACAAGCTCAGTTGGAGAAGTCAGTACTAATTTTTATAACTTGGTAAAAAATATTATCAATAAAAATGGCTTTACTATGTCTTTCTGATTCAAGCTAAATGACAATAATTAGAACATGATAATTTTCGAAGTTAAAAATAGTTCCAGTAAATGACTTACCGTTCTAATAAATACTTATCAGAACATTCTGATTTTCGACACAGAAAGGACATAAAATAGATCTTTTGCAATTCCTTATTATGATGAATAACAATGACATCACATAGTAGTTGGTTTCGAGAGTAATGATACTTATGCTTGTTATTCAAGTCTTAACATTCCTTCATTTTGTTTCAATCGTTCACATTTTTCTCTCTCTTTAAATTCTTTAAATTAAAGTGATGTTATTTATATAGGAAATGGAATTTATTCTGGTTACACAAGTTTTATAGGATAATTTTTAGCATTAAGAATAACACCACAAACAAAAACTGATTTATAACTCAACGAAATCGTAGTAGACTGTTGGACAGTTTAAACTCCTTGCTGACTTAATTGTGATGGTTAATGTACCAGCTCATCAGATATACAATACATTTTAGGAGAAACATGTATTTAGCAAAATGTTAGTCTTTAGAGTACAACTTAAATACCCGTAACTAACTAAACCTTTGCTCTAATAGACACAAGCATATATTTTTTCGATTTATTCATTAACCATAATTTCATAGGAATAACTTACTGATGCTTTTTAAATGCTAGCAATTAGGAGAGAACAATATTTTCGTTATTAGGCAAATAATGCTAAGTAAGTATAAAAGTCACTAATAACATATTTACTCTTGAAAATAATGCTTCGCAAGGAGATGCATTGAGTGTAACAGTTCCAGGTTAAAAAATGCAAATCATTAATTTAAAATATGAAATAACTAAGTTGTCTACAAATTCATCATAAGTTTCCTTCTGTATATGGTCTCTTTGATAAGACGAATCTTAGACTTGCTCTAAGAAAACAGTTACTTCAGTTTGCAGTCTTTATCATGAATCGGGAAATATTCAAATTCCTTCAGCTAATCCAAATTATAATTTTTCTGATTTAATTGTTTATTTTTAGCCCTTTCACTGTTAGATAGCTTAACATACCTATGATCCAAGTTATGATTTTGAAGAGGGAATGTGCATATGTTCATTAGGATATGAAAGTTATTATGATAGTAGTTTTCATATATGCTAACGAAAGTCTTATATTTCTAATATAACAAATCCAATTTGGAGTGACAGATTTCCTATAAAATATTGTAACTATCCAAGTGACTTTGTAAAAATAGACATTCCTGGAAGTATAAATCAAACTATCGGTTATAGTTTTACAAGCTCAGTTGGAGAAGTCAGTACTAATTTTTATAACTTGGTAAAAAATATTATCAATAAAAATGGCTTTACTATGTCTTTCTGATTCAAGCTAAATGACAATAATTAGAACATGATAATTTTCGAAGTTAAAAATAGTTCCAGTAAATGACTTACCGTTCTAATAAATACTTACCAGAACATTCTGATTTTCGACACAGAAAGGACATAAAATAGATCTTTTGCAATTCCTTATTATGATGAATAACAATGACATCACATAGTAGTTGGTTTCGAGAGTAATGATACTTATGCTTGTTATTCAAGTCTTAACATTCCTTCATTTTGTTTCAATCGTTCACATTTTTCTCTCTCTTTAAATTCTTTAAATTAAAGTGATGTTATTTATATAGGAAATGGAATTTATTCTGGTTACACAAGTTTTATAGGATAATTTTTAGCATTAAGAATAACACCACAAACAAAAACTGATTTATAACTCAACGAAATCGTAGTAGACTGTTGGACAGTTTAAACTCCTTGCTGACTTAATTGTGATGGTTAATGTACCAGCTCATCAGATATACAATACATTTTAGGAGAAACATGTATTTAGCAAAATGTTAGTCTTTAGAGTACAACTTAAATACCCGTAACTAACTAAACCTTTGCTCTAATAGACACAAGCATATATTTTTTTCGATTTATTCATTAACCATAATTTCATAGGAATAACTTACTGATGCTTTTTAAATGCTAGCAATTAGGAGAGAACAATATTTTCGTTATTAGGCAAATAATGCTAAGTAAGTATAAAAGTCACTAATAACATATTTACTCTTGAAAATAATGCTTCGCAAGGAGATGCATTGAGTGTAACAGTTCCAGGTTAAAAAATGCAAATCATTAATTTAAAATATGAAATAACTAAGTTGTCTACAAATTCATCATAAGTTTCCTTCTGTATATGGTCTCTTTGATAAGACGAATCTTAGACTTGCTCTAAGAAAACAGTTACTTCAGTTTGCAGTCTTTATCATGAATCGGGAAATATTCAAATTCCTTCAGCTAATCCAAATTATAATTTTTCTGATTTAATTGTTTATTTTTAGCCCTTTCACTGTTAGATAGCTTAACATACCTATGATCCAAGTTATGATTTTGAAGAGGGAATGTGCATATGTTCATTAGGATATGAAAGTTATTATGATAGTAGTTTTCATATATGCTAACGAAAGTCTTATATTTCTAATATAACAAATCCAATTTGGAGTGACAGATTTCCTATAAAATATTGTAACTATCCAAGTGACTTTGTAAAAATAGACATTCCTGGAAGTATAAATCAAACTATCGGTTATAGTTTTACAAGCTCAGTTGGAGAAGTCAGTACTAATTTTTATAACTTGGTAAAAAATATTATCAATAAAAATGGCTTTACTATGTCTTTCTGATTCAAGCTAAATGACAATAATTAGAACATGATAATTTTCGAAGTTAAAAATAGTTCCAGTAAATGACTTACCGTTCTAATAAATACTTATCAGAACATTCTGATTTTCGACACAGAAAGGACATAAAATAGATCTTTTGCAATTCCTTATTATGATGAATAACAATGACATCACATAGTAGTTGGTTTCGAGAGTAATGATACTTATGCTTGTTATTCAAGTCTTAACATTCCTTCATTTTGTTTCAATCGTTCACATTTTTCTCTCTCTTTAAATTCTTTAAATTAAAGTGATGTTATTTATATAGGAAATGGAATTTATTCTGGTTACACAAGTTTTATAGGATAATTTTTAGCATTAAGAATAACACCACAAACAAAAACTGATTTATAACTCAACGAAATCGTAGTAGACTGTTGGACAGTTTAAACTCCTTGCTGACTTAATTGTGATGGTTAATGTACCAGCTCATCAGATATACAATACATTTTAGGAGAAACATGTATTTAGCAAAATGTTAGTCTTTAGAGTACAACTTAAATACCCGTAACTAACTAAACCTTTGCTCTAATAGACACAAGCATATATTTTTTCGATTTATTCATTAACCATAATTTCATAGGAATAACTTACTGATGCTTTTTAAATGCTAGCAATTAGGAGAGAACAATATTTTCGTTATTAGGCAAATAATGCTAAGTAAGTATAAAAGTCACTAATAACATATTTACTCTTGAAAATAATGCTTCGCAAGGAGATGCATTGAGTGTAACAGTTCCAGGTTAAAAAATGCAAATCATTAATTTAAAATATGAAATAACTAAGTTGTCTACAAATTCATCATAAGTTTCCTTCTGTATATGGTCTCTTTGATAAGACGAATCTTAGACTTGCTCTAAGAAAACAGTTACTTCAGTTTGCAGTCTTTATCATGAATCGGGAAATATTCAAATTCCTTCAGCTAATCCAAATTATAATTTTTCTGATTTAATTGTTTATTTTTAGCCCTTTCACTGTTAGATAGCTTAACATACCTATGATCCAAGTTATGATTTTGAAGAGGGAATGTGCATATGTTCATTAGGATATGAAAGTTATTATGATAGTAGTTTTCATATATGCTAACGAAAGTCTTATATTTCTAATATAACAAATCCAATTTGGAGTGACAGATTTCCTATAAAATATTGTAACTATCCAAGTGACTTTGTAAAAATAGACATTCCTGGAAGTATAAATCAAACTATCGGTTATAGTTTTACAAGCTCAGTTGGAGAAGTCAGTACTAATTTTTATAACTTGGTAAAAAATATTATCAATAAAAATGGCTTTACTATGTCTTTCTGATTCAAGCTAAATGACAATAATTAGAACATGATAATTTTCGAAGTTAAAAATAGTTCCAGTAAATGACTTACCGTTCTAATAAATACTTATCAGAACATTCTGATTTTTCGACACAGAAAGGACATAAAATAGATCTTTTGCAATTCCTTATTATGATGAATAACAATGACATCACATAGTAGTTGGTTTCGAGAGTAATGATACTTATGCTTGTTATTCAAGTCTTAACATTCCTTCATTTTGTTTCAATCGTTCACATTTTTCTCTCTCTTTAAATTCTTTAAATTAAAGTGATGTTATTTATATAGGAAATGGAATTTATTCTGGTTACACAAGTTTTATAGGATAATTTTTTAGCATTAAGAATAACACCACAAACAAAAACTGATTTATAACTCAACGAAATCGTAGTAGACTGTTGGACAGTTTAAACTCCTTGCTGACTTAATTGTGATGGTTTGTGTCATTCTTTACTTGATGTATAATTTTCATCATGTTCTTAAAATGATTTATTTGTTGTTTTAGATAATAAATGGATTACAGTTGATTAAAATAACTAGTAAATATTTTTTTTTTATAATCCAAATATCTTTTTTTATGATTTTTTTTGGAGAGGTTTTTAAGAGATTAGATTTTTTTTTTTGAAATAACAAATAACACTAATGGATTTACTATCTTTAATCTTTATCGAAATTCAACATTTAATATATCGATGTCCGCTATATCTTTTACTTATACTCTTCTATTTTCTTAAAATTTTTATCAGAAAGTTTATACTACTACATTGCAAGGTGCAAAGATTTTTGAAAAAATATTTATTTATTCTATAGACCAAGTTTTTAGATTATTAATATGAAGTACTCTGATGTTTATAATCTCTTTTTAAAGATCCTTATTGTATATCCTTTGTCTTATCAGAGCCTTGCTTTTTTAAGACATTCAAACGAAAGTTTTTTATAATTTCCTAGCGGTTCCGTCAGTTATGGAATTAGCTAGATAACTTTTTGAACATTTTAAGAGAAATATTGTCCTTTGAAGGCATTTAGATAGTATATTACATCATATCCTTGCATTTGTAGTCTAGGATATAGACTTGAATAAAATGGAGAATCAGGGCATTACGATAACATTTGCATAAAAAACCAACATAATAGTAAGCTTAAATGATTAGAGATTAGTAAATAGACTTCCAATAAAGGCTTACACTTATCCTCACTATATACCTGTTAATATAGATTAAAACATAAATTAACTAACTTCATTTCAATTTTTAGACACTATAAAAGACGAAGGAAAGATAGATTTTTATAGCTTAGTCTATGACACTAAAGATCCAAGTGGATTTACTTTACTCTTTTGATTTAAACTTTCTATTGATAATAAGAATATGATAATTATGGAAATTAAGAGAACTAAAAATGTATTTTTATCAGTGAATATAGATAACTTTGATAAAGCTATTTTATTTTGATCTGATCGGGCAAATAGACAAGGATTCGGAGTTCCATTTTATGAATTTAATGAATGACATCACGTTATCGTTTCTTTTTCTGATGAATATACTAAATATTGCTATTCTTCATATGGATTTCCTAGTTATTGCTATATAAGAGATTTTAAGTTAACATTTGAAAGTTTAATTTCTGGAGATATTTTAATAGTAGGTGATGGTACTTACAGTAATTATAAGCAATTTAAAGGAAAAATAATAGCTGTAAGAGTTATATAAAACACATTTTCTTAGTTAAATTTAAATGAAAGATACGCTGATTTTCTAACATCTTATACTCCATGCTAATTGAGTTGTTAGTGTGATTAAATAACTTTAAATTCAGATTGAGATTAAATTTGCTCTCCTTGTAGATAATAAATACCATATTGTAATTTATGTGATCAAAATACTAAGCAATGCTATGAATGCCAAAGTGGATATTTTTTGGATGAGTGGGATAATTGCCAATCATGCCAGTAGATTAATTAGAATTGTATGTAATGTAATGATTCAAATATTTGTACTAAATGTGAAAACTAAAAATTGTATTAGAATACATGTGTGGACAGATGTCCTTCAACAGATTAGGATAAGAATAATAGAGGAATATGTGAATCTTGTGATTTAGAAATACCAAAATGTAGAGAGTGCTCAGAAGATGGGCAATCTTGCTACTAGTGTTTTGAACCTTATATTGCTATAAATAATTCTTGTAAATCGGCTTAAGATATAGAAGAAGAAAAATTAAGAATAAGATGAATAAGAATAAGAATAGGAATAAGAATAAGATATAGACTAAATAGAAGAGGCTGATAACATAAAAGAGTAAGAAGTAAAATAAAAAGGAGATGAGTAACTAAGCCTTGATAGTTTTAATATATCAGAAGGTCAGAAAACATTTATTTAGTAAAACTAATAAGTATAAAATACCTTATATGCAACAAGTGTTGCCTCCTCTGGTTCTTTAGCCTTAATATCATAAACTTCAGGATCATCAGGAAATCTTTTTACTGTAATGATGACCGATGAGCTATTCAATTCAAACGCATTTATGAAAGTTAATAAGCCAGAAGTATTATCCGCATATTATTTATTATAAAATCAAAATATATTAAACACATTGATAAGTTCTATAGATATTGGCTTTAACTGATAAAATAATTGATTTTAATAAGATTAATCTACTAAGAAATTAACAAAATAGTTTCATATCAAGCGTTTTAGTTAATGTGTCGTTCATTATAACAGTTCTAATTTTAGATGGTTTAATATACTTGATTAACAAAGTTCTACATTGAAATATGTTAATTTACCTAAGAGAAAAATATTTACATTATAGATTAGCAATCACTTTCTATCTACTCTTTTCTCTTAAAATAGGATACTCAACTATTACACAACTAGTAAATGGCAGCTTTGATAGCTTATATTGCATTGTAAATACATTAGCAGCTATAATCAGTCTGGTAATTTTTTATTTTAGGTTTTATAAGTGTTAGCTGTTGCTTACCTATTAAAAATAATTCACTAGTTCTTCAAAATTTAAAACAAAACGAATCCAGAGAATTAAAACTAATAATAGCTTTAAGTCTATATCAATAAATATCTTCCAGTATTTGATGAATTAAAACTAGAGAGAAAAGCTTTGATGTTTTATCCTTTGTTCTTGTTAAGAAGGGCTGTTACTATCAATAATCTTAATTGCTATAAAAAATAGCTTAGCTTAGGTAATAGCTTGTATATTTTTAAACTTATCCTAGATATTTTATATTATAAAGTGACGTCCTTTTTAAATTACCCTTTTGAATATATTCTAAATAGTATAAGAGATATGATTATCAATTATCTATATCTTTGACATTTACTTCTATACATTGAACAATAGTGATTAATCAAGAGCTTTAGAATCTATTTACTCATCCAATGCTGAAAGAATTAGCAAAGTGATTATGTTTATTTCTAGTTCCATCATTACTTTTAGCTTATTTTTTTAGCTTTCTTCTAACAATAAAAGATATATTCAACAAGATAAGAGAGAAAATAAGAAGAAAGAAGTAAAAAATAAAATAAAGAAATGCTGTAAGTAATAGAGAAGAAGAAAGCAAAGAGGGTTAGATAGTAATATAGTAAGATAAAAGTTTCAACTGAAATGATAAAGAAGCTAGCACTTTTATCATGCAGGATACTAAATGATTAACTTTAAGTTTTAAAAAAGAACAAGAAGTTATTCCTATCCTTGATATTACACCTGATTTTGTTGGTAATATTTTCTAATTTAGATCGAAGGAAACAATGAATAGTTATGCTCAAGCTAATTATTAAAAATACATGATAATATTATTGCTAATGAGCAAAATGTCTAGTAAAATTAACTTCTCGAAAGCTTTCACAAAGAGGATATGCAAGAAGTTATATCAAGCTAAGTAAAAAGAAAATTGAAGTGAATGGGAAAGAAGCAAAAAAGAAGAAATTTCATAAAAGTTTCAAGAAAGAAGAAATTTCATAAAATTTTAAAATAAGAAGAAATTTCATGATAGTTTCAAAAAAGAAGATGAATTTTTAACATTTAACTTTTAAAATTAAGAAGATGATTCAAAATCTACTTCTAATATTAACTCTTCAATCATCAACTTATCTCTAAAAATAGTTTCTATTATTTTACTAATTTATTAATAGATTTACTCTAAAAAAGAGAAATTTTAAGGTTATACATATCTTTATCTAGCATCTTTTAAGAAAATTTATATTTATAAATTAAAATTCTTTAAAGGACTTTGATGCAGAGAAGAATTTAGAGAAAATTAATGTAGAAAGATGAAAAAATAACTAAGGAAATAAGATTGAAATTAAAGGGATGAGATCAAGATGATATGATATAAGCAAATTTTTATGTCTTTATTGAAGAAAGCAATCTAAAAACTAAAGACTTCTTAAAAGATTGAAATTCTTAAAATTTAGATCTAAATAAAGAGTAACTATGTTGATTAAATATTTTTTTATATAAATTTTCTAGTAAAAATTAGTTAGATGGATTAATAATGAAATTTGGAGTTATATTTAGTAAAAATAAGATAATTATATGCATCGGTAAATAAATTTTATTAGATTAAATTAGTATTTTAGCTTCCATAAAAATTTATATTTTGTTGTTTTACATTTTGAAAATTCGCTCCTAAAAATTTCGTAAAAATGATAGAAATTTTCCAGCTCAAAAAAAGTAGGAGCTAGTAGCATCCTATAAATACTAGAATCTGGAAAATAGCTTCAAAAAGACTAACCACTTAGCGGAGTCCCCTATCTCTGAAGAAAAGGGTATAAAATTGACAAAAAACTCTACTCGATTGGAATTTGCTGATTTAACTATTTAACAGGAGATTAGGTACGATTAGTGTTGCGTTTCCAGGAAGAGGACTAAAAACTAAAGAAAGATAATAAGAACCTAACGAAGAGAACTGGAACTATACAAAAAAATAGAAGTTAGATTAAAGATCTAAGAAAGAGATTCAAGAACCTTCATAAATTTATCATACGACCAGAGTAAGTAAACTTAGTATTTTATAATGGATTAGAGAGAACTAACTATATAAAGAAGTAATAGAAGAAAATTAACTGGAAAAAGCAGAGTTAAATTGACCAAAAGGAAAAAATCTAAATGAAGAAATAGAGGAAGAAATAAATTAATAACTAAAAGCAAAAAAAATAATTAAAAGATATTATTTTTGTAATTAAAGAATGCATCAGTAAAGAAAATGCACATAATTTTATAATATTCAATTATGATTACTGAAGAATCAAAGAAAATAGCAAGAAATAAAAAAAATATTTGCAACTAAAAAAAGAGAGAGAAAAATTTTCTGTAATGCAATAGGAAACTTTTACAAGAATGAGAAGTCTAATTGATGGAGAATTTATAGATTTCAAGAATAAACAGAAAATATTATCAGATAGAATAGAGATTTTTGAATTTTTTTTTTATTCTCTGGAACAATTAGAAGGTGGCAAACAAGAGGTTGAAAAACCTTAAAGATGCCAAATATTTAATCTTATCTTATATTTTCATATATTTTCAATATAAATTAAGCAAAAAAACTAAATTGCCTCCACTAAATGACTCATTTCATTTTTATGATATACTTATAGTTTTCAAGTATTAGATTATATAATAATAAAATTTTGCTTTTTGATTTCAATAGAAATTTTATTTAGTTTTGTCATAAAGCAAATTAAAAAATATGATGGCTAAAAAGAGACTTTGCTTTCTATATTTAATAAAAGCTATAAAAATTTTGTTTTATCTTCTAAGTTTAATTATAAAAATAGAGTTTTGCTTAATCAAGTTGGAAGATTAAGAATAATACTTCCTTTAATTAAGACATTATGAAATGCTTTAAAATTTTTAAATAAATCGTATCATTATACAATCAATCTTGTATTCTTCTTATCCATTATTGTCTTTCTTATTTTTCCAATTTTCCAATTTTCTAATAAGATGTTCTTGATGCTAGTATCTATGAAATATTCAATTATAAAACTAAAAAAACTAAAAATTTAGATTATTTTAAACATTTATTGCTTCCATTTAATTAATGTATATATAGCATTATAGGTAAGTGTAATTAAAATACTCTCCTAAAGAATAAAGTCTTATTTAAAAAATCTAGTACCATGTGTTGCTTTCTGTCAAACAAACTATCTTAAATTCTATAATTTTGTAAATACTAAACTTATTTTTAGTCAAGATAAATGTCTCAAGAGATAACTAAACATCTTGAAAAGGCAATAGAGCTAGAATAATTATTCCTAAAACTAGAACAGAAGTAGAGAGATGTATAAATAGAATAGCACAGATAAAAAATTAACTTTAGCTGCAATAAAATAACTCTCGGAGCAAAAAAACGGTCCTAGATAATAGAAAAAATAATCGGAAATCAACAAAAATTTGAAAATATTTATTATTGTAATTCTAAAATTTACCTCTGGAAAAGATGTATAAAATTGAGAAATACTGAGATTAAAATATCAAATTAAAACAAAAAAAAGAAATAATAGTGAGAGGAACGAAAAGACAAAAGAAAAAACTATACTGCTAAAAATAGGTCACATGTGCAAGAAAAAAATATTTTAGTTGAGACATACGTACTTAAACTAAACAAAAACGGGAATATGAGAGAGGAATAAACTTTTAAACGTTTATATTAAGCCTCTGGTTATTCTAGATATCAATGTAAAAGAGGAGAAGCACTTTTGCTAACAAAAAATTCTTAGTAAGTTATTTTTTACTAAACTTTTTTTAATTAATAAAATTTAAAATTTAAAACTATTCTAAATATAAGCTTTTAAAACAAAATTTAATTTAATTGTAAATAATAATAATAATAAATTTAAAGAATCTAATAATCTGGATTAAATATAACGAAAATAAATGGATAATATTCCCATTATATATCTATAGAACTTTTATTATAAAGATTAAAAGGTTATATTAAAATTAATACAAAGAGCTTATATTAAAAGAATAACAAAATCCATATTATACTTTATCTATCTTTTAATTAATGATTCTAATTTTTTAAATTTTAATTTAATTAAATTAAAAAAAAAATTGCTTGTTTAAAAGCAGAACAGTAAGAATCTGCTAATGTCATAATTTTTCTAAACATATGGTTATCACAGTAGCTCTGATGCGGGATTTATCTTCACCGTCCAATCCTGTAAATTTCCAAGTCCAGTGGTACTCTGTAATTGAAGACAGATCAGCACGTATTGATTTCCAATCTTCTTTATCGAAGTCTGCTCCTACCTGAAAAAATAAAATTTTCAGTGCAGGGATGGTGTCCAAACAATTAGCCAATGAACTCTGATTTCAAAGAATGTCTGATCCCATAAACTCCATATTTAATTATTTAAACTATTTAAACTTAATTAATCTATCTAATAATCAGATTAAAATGTTGTCTTTGTAAAATATTTATCAGAATTGAAATATATTATAACAGATTTATTAACTAAATTTAAATTATTAATTATACTCTTTATTATAGATATTTTGTCATAGCTCTGCAATAAATAGAAGAACATTAAATAAAATAATTTATATTTCATTCTTCTTAAAATTTTATGAAACTCTAGTAGTAAACTTATATATTAGTTTTTACTTTTGTAGTTTAGTAAATAAATATTTATTTCTTAGTTTAAGTTTCTTTTACTTTTGTAATGAAAGAAAATAGTTTATTCATTATGAATAAGCTTTAGTTTGTTTTTATAAAGGAATTTATTTTAATTTATTCAATCTATTTTTTATTTGTATCATCATAAATTTAGTTCTATTTAAATATTCATTTGTTCCTAAGTTAATTATCTCTATATTCTCTCTTTCAAGTTATAACACAATTTGATGCTGAAATTGTATTAGAGCACACTAATTTTATTTTAAATTGGTTTTATATAATTTCATCCTTAAAGGTGTGCTATATGAAAACGCTTATTCCTAAGCTGAAATTTCTTTTAAATCCTAAATTTAAGTTTTTGTTTTAGAAACGTTTTAATTAATTGAAAGGGCTAGTTTTAAAAGACTGAAAATAACTGATTAATTTCCAAGTAATTTATTTCTTTGCAGCATATATTTTATGGATTAAGATACAATTTAGCATTTAAATTTTATTTATTCTCCTTATTATTAGTTCATATCTTCCAGAAACGTAAACTTTCATATCAGCTTAATCACAGCCAAAACTCAAAAGCGGTTAAAAATTGGATTTATTGTTTAAAAAAGCTGTTTTTTATATTAAAGACTTCAACATTATTTTAGTCGGATTTTTAGAGTCTTTAAGGATTCAAAAATGAAACAATGAAAATTAATATTTTTATTAAAGGTAGTGTTATATCAGTATCTCTTATACTATATTTGATATTCTTTTACTCTATCTTATAAGTGAAATATAAATCTTTACTAGCTATCATTATATCCACCTGAAATAAGAATTACTTAATCCTTAATTAGTACAATGTATGATTGCTATCTATTTTTAAAAGTTTAATTATCTAATTAGTAATATATTAGTTTAGATAGCTTAAATAAGAATGATAGAAGCGTTTCTATTACTGTAACTAGATTATAAAACTATTTTATCTTCTAAATAAGGCAAACTCCATACTTACTACTCCAATTCCTACTTTAGCAAATAACTTTAGATCGGTAAAAATTTGAGTTTTTTAATAATTTTACTAGTATAAATTAATTTACCAAAAGATTTCACTCCTTTATATAGGGAGGTTTATTACTTAATGCTAGATTTATTGCTTTTCCATATCTTAAACTATTATTCAAATTAGTAAGAAAAATAGCTAAATAAGAGTATTAATCATTAAGTCTAAAAAATTATTTTATTATAAAAAGCTTATAATCTAGTATTAACATTTTATTAATTAGCCAACTATTGACTTTAGTAAACAAAAAGTGAGAAACTTAATTATTTAGTTTATTTGATGCAAAGCAATTAACTATTTAGTTTTAATTAGGAAAATTACTATGAAAGGTTAGATTTTAAATGTAGTAGGATAATCTTTTTTATTTATTTAATTTATTTTAGTAAGCTTTTATGTTTAAAAATAGTATTAGTTTTAATAAGTTTTTTCTAATTAATTTTATACACTATAAAACTATTAAATACTTTTCATTTTTTAATAAGTTCTTCATGCTTTTCATCCCAAATTTATTTTCTTTTATCAGAGAGGCATTTCTATTATAATATAAAATTCATAAAAAATTACCAGAAAATGGAAGTTAAAAGAACATCAAAATGATGCAAAAAACTGGGAGTTAGAGTAATAACTTATTAACTTAGAGGCTCTACAAAATATATTTAGAGTACTTAGCTTATTTATTAACATTAAGGCTCTAAAAGATTTAATTTAATTATAGGTTTATTAATTAAAAAACTATTTATCTCATTTACTAAGACTATATAACAGAAAATATTTATAATTAACCTATGCAATAAGAGTTCTGTTAATTAAGGTATAGCTTTAATTTCCATAACATTAGAACTAAAATGTTTTTTTTGGCAAATCAACTCGGCTTATCTTTGAAAAAAAATGTACAAACTATGAATTTATCATCCTTTTGATCTCAGAAGGGTAATAATAATTTCTAAAAATTTTCAAATATTTTTTATTATTAAAATTGAAATAAAAATTCACCTATTTAAATATAATTAGTCACTTAAATAATATAAAATATATTTAGTTATAGATAATAATCAGAACATATCATTTAAAAATTTAATTAACTTTTATAATCAAAGAATTTTTCGCTTTCAATGAATTAGCAAAAAAGTTTTATTGTATGGATATTTAAAATAAATTCATAGGATAGTAAGTTAAGAAAGAGATTAAATTTACGATAGAACTAAGCAAAAATTTAAGATAATATAAAAAAAGGCAAACTTTTTTAATTAACCCTCTGAAAAACCTTGGGATCGATGTTAAAATTGACTTTTGAAAACATCAAAATTTCATTATATATTGATATTATTAAAAAATCAATCATCTCATTTTATTATTTCCCTTCTTCTAAGATTTTTATGGCCTTTATTTAGATTTAATAAAGATTTTTGTAAATTTCAATTAAAGATAGCAAACTTAAACTACATGACTATATTTTTTCTAAGAAGCATATTTATTTTACATAGTGCATGAAATTTATTATCTATTGCTTTTTTATTAAATTTAAATTTAAATATAAATATTTAGATAGATCATCTTATCTTTTATACTTTTAATCTTCGTCATTCAAAAATTATATCTATAGGTATTGTTTAATTTCAGTTTTCTAAATATTTCAAAGAAATTTATTTTACAATTAGCTTTGTAATTTGGATTGTGAATTATTTAATCTGAAGATATAAATGTTTTAGATGTTATAAGAAAATTACATTTAATTAAATTAAAAAATGATATTATAAATTAAATAAATTGCTTGATACATTTTATTTTAGTTATCTCATTTTATTTATTTGCATTTTTTTAATCTGTTTATAAGAGTTAATATTAACCATTTGCAAGTTTATTTTAATGCTACTATATATGTATTAACTATGGAATCTTCAAGTGTTATAGTATATTAATCTTCCATTCATTGACATAAATAATATAAATGTAAAGAGTAAACTTAAATTAAGCAACTCTTATATTCCATTATATTAAGGAAAATTTAGTATCTCTAAAAGTATGTCACTCATTAATATAATCAGTTATTTATATTAAAACTAATAATATCTTTAAACAAATAGATCTAAATTATATATTATAAAATTAGAATTAAAATCGATTTTATTGTTAGTTGCTGTTCATATATTATCCACTAACTCACGGTAGCTTGGTATACACGAAGATAGTTAAACATCGACATTGATTTGCATTATCCTGCAAAAAATTATCAGCTATAAAAGTGATAAAGCAGATTTCATCTTAAAAGATATTCATAAGGCTAAAAATTTTCCTTGAAAGCCTATATAATTTTAATAAGTTCCATCTCCTATTACAGAGTAGATAAAGAATCAAAGTCAAGAGATAAATAAGAACGATCATAGTAGAAAGCAGGTAAAATTTGGGTAGAAGAACAGGCCAAAGTGTTAAAAACTTCAAAATTTATTATTATGTGATGCCATTCTTTAGTATCATAATAAGGAAATATGAATAACCTTTTGAAAATTCTTTTAATCAAGAAAATAAAACTATTAAAATATTAGTCAAAAAGCTAGTTATTTGTTATTTATATCATTATATACTTTGAAAAGTATCGTGTTCTGTTTGTTTACATCTAATTTAAATCAGAAAGACATTTAAAATCATGTGAAAAAATAGATTAAACTAGACTATAAAAATTACTGATAGCTTCTTTATCAAATATAAGAAAAAGAATAACCATTTTCTTCATATCCTAAAGATTATATACAAATTTCTAATTAATAACCAAAGTTTGTAACATATGTATACAAATTATCATACAACCAGCAGCTGAAAGCTAAATATTTAAATATGTAAAGTAGTAAACAGCATTTATTCCTAGAATGTAAAAGAACTACAGATTCATAAAAAAGATTACAAACTTTAATATTTTTAATAGATCATGCTAGAGGTTCGAATTGATAAAAAGGCTGCATAAAAAAGTTGATTTAAAATGTTTATTAAGAATCATGCATTTTTTAATCTATATGCTAATGTAATTTTCTTAAAAAGATAAAAGTACTAATAATTCATTGCCTGAATATGTTTAATTAGCAAAAAAAATACATTATCATTAATTTATATTTTAATTTATATTCTTTTTCTAAAAGCTTAAAGATAACTTTTGATGTATTATTTCTGTTATTTCACACCAGAGCTTATTTCAGTGTAATAGAATTGAAAGATTAGATTGTAGAAAAATAAATTTTGTATTACAGTGAATATGTTTGACCTCCAGATATTCCAAAATGTTGACCATGTATCGTAATGCTTTGTTGAACACAAATTATTAAATGTATTACGAATCAAAATCACTTATACATTAACCATTAAAATTTAAATAGCAAGGAGCTAATATGCTAATCACTTTACTATTTTTTCATTTATATATCAGTTTCTATGATTATGTTCAGCTATTTTTATTACCATAATGTCAGCTTTGAAAAAACTAATAGCACTGAACTATGGAAATGACACTTCGTGCAAAGCATTAACATTAATGTTAAAGAATTTATGTTAGTAAGATGAAGAGCAGATTTAAGACCAAGTATTTGTGCAACCTAAATCTGTAATATAAAAGTATAAAGTCTTGGATATAATAAGTTTCAAATATCTCATAATACCATAGAATGAAATAATCAGAAAGCTCATCTCTTGACAATATTTTATATAGAAATATTTTAATACCTAAGATGCTTTTAACTTAAACTTAGTTGAAAGGTTCAAAGCTTATCTTGAAAGTTATGACAAAATTTAAATCAGTCTTAGTTTGAAATAATACATTTTGTATTAGTATAATCATTAAAATAAGATTAATAAGTTCACTAATTTGAAGATCATTTATAAATATATCCCTTCTTACTGAGTACTGATGTATCTATGTTGTAATAATATAAAAAAATCAAAAGTAAAGTACTAGGATAACCATATGGGTGAGAACTTGATATGGAGGTATAGGTACTTCTATCATTGTTTACTTCGTATATTTTTAAATCAACTTCACTATTTTCTATATTTTTGGAAGATAATTGATTAAAGAAGGATTTCGTATACAAAGAAACATCTTTCACTGCTAAAAGATAGCTAATTATCTGTTTTTCATACCATATAAAAGTAAAAGCATCAACTATGTATAGGATTTTTCTTATAATCAATTAATATCAAATGAAGAAGTCAATGCTTTATAATTAAAGTATAGTCAAAACCTGATAACTGAATGTAATCTAGTTTAGAATAGTAAAAATCAATATTTCGAAGTTCTTAGCAACTACTAGAACTACAAGAAGTATGTCATTTTTCATCAAATACTGCTGAAATTTAACTGAAGGTTAGCATCGCAAAGGATAAAATCCAAAATCATATCAATCCAAAAGAACAGTTTATGTTCCATAGCATAAAGGTAATCTTCTCCTAAAAATATTTAAAATATATTCTAATTGAAAGAAATTTGAAAAGCTCCTGCTTTCATTCTGTTTAGATATTCTGGCTTCAATCTTTATGATACATATAAAATCCACTATTTATATAATCATTATCAATGGCTAGTCATTTAAACTTGAATTGCTAATTAGTAAAAAAGCTAAATTGCTATTCATTCGCCATAAAATAATTGCTAATTGAATTGAAGGATATTAATTAAATTATTAGAGTCTTGATTTAGGTTAAAAAATACTTAGATTATTTACGTTCTTATACAATGTAAAACAAAGTATGAAGTGAAATAACCATCATCAGAATTTAAATCTTATATTCTAAACGAACTATCGCTTCCATCAATTATCATAGAACTATAAAATAATTATAACTTTTACTACTATTTTGAAGTATAACTTAGTACTACTTACTTCTAATATAACTTTTCTCTGATACTAAATACTAGTAAAAACATCTTAAGCCCAATAAAGTACATGGCAAATGAATTACTAATACTAGTCTATTAGTGGAATTTAAATTTATATGATATAACTAAATAAATAATTTTAAATTCTTCTTTATTGTAGAATATTAGTTTACCTAGCATAAGCTAAAGTTAATAATTTATAGCTTAAATTTATTATATTTCATATGGTTATTATTCTTTCCATTTTACTTGTTAAAGTAAATCAAAGTTCAATAAATTTATTTCATCCATACATCTTCTTTTTCGATCATTCCTCTAGGTATTTTCTATAATTTTTTAGATGAGAAAAATAGATACCAGTTTTAATATAAGAGTATTATGCTTATACCATTTATAGGCTTCTAAGGATTTTTTTCATAATTCAATCAAAAGAATAATAAAATGCTATGTACATGTCTTAGATTACTAGCACCATCAACAAGCGAAGGTATGTAAAATTCTTTATTTCAACATTATAAAGAGTATGATTAAGAAGAGTTAGAAACTACTGCTTTTTTAAATAGTTAAGAAATAGAGATTAAATAATTAGCCAAGCTTTTAATGCAATATATGAAATAAAGAAACATTTTGAGTAATTTAAATCTTAGATCAAGCGAGTAAAGGTGAAATTTATTAGCATAATTCATTTGAGCGAATTTAGGTTGGCTATTCTACATTTTATTTGAAATGTCATGTTCATGCTCTAAAAAATCAACCGAAAAGGATTAAAAAGTTATATTAATTAATTTTAAAAGTTGGAGTTCTGTAAAGTCAATTTCTCACTTTTGTGAATTTAACTTTTCATACAGCATATCAATTTTTTGCCCTTTGATCTTTTTTAAATAATTTACTCTAACTAAATCAACAAATTCACTTATAAGAAAGTAGTAAACAGTAATCTTATACAGTTTACGTAGATATAACTCTTTTAGAAAAATGGAATGCAAGTCATCCAGTAAAACATTCCTAAAAATGCAAAAGATCCTTAAAATCTTTCTCAATTCTTCCATTCATTAGAAACATTTAGTACCAAGTAATGGTCATACATATTCAACAAAGCATTATCATCTAAATTCTTTTTTTCTTTCATAATTTTATAAACTCTTTGTCTGAAGTTATAGAAATCTGGATTTAGCCTTTTTCTCTAAACTAATTTATCATTTTATTTATAGGAAAGTTAATTTAACATTTTGCTTGTTTATTTAGCTCTCAAAGCTTTTATTTTATAGAGTAAATTAAATAATCAATTCTAGTTAAATTGGCAGATATATTTTAATTCCATGTATGCTTTTTCTTAATTAGCTTCTAAGTATTTTAGCTTTGTATTTATGAGTCTTATCATTAAAGTATTTCTTAATCTCTAGCGAAAACTAACACAATGTATTTCATTGTTGTTTTATTTACATAATATCTTTATTTGTATGGAAGTATATAAAGTCTCCAATCCTATTCAATTACATTTGGTAAAATTTTCTAATAAAGTTCATTAATTAGATATAATAATTTAAAAAGGAATTATATAGCATTAATTTATAAACCAATTAATGAAATCCTTATTCTCTGTATATAAGAGAATTTTACTATAATTTAAAATGACTTAGCACTTTAGAGTTCTTGATAGTTATATTAATTATTATTACAAAGCAATTTTATAAAATTTAAAGATATAAATTACGTTCCTTAATTAGACTATTTGGACTTGACTACTTTTATTTATTCTAACCTTCATTAAAATTAATTTTATAAGAGCATTTTATAATAAAGAGCTTGCAAATAATAAATTTAAGTATATATCATTTAAGCTGATTATCTAAGATTATTAGCCAATAAGTTACTTTTATAATATCTTCATATGTATTCAGTTTCTTCCTATTCAGATTCTATAAGTATTTAGCCAATGAACTAGAAGCACTCTTTTAATCCTTAATCTTCCTTTGCTGAAATTTCTAAATAAAAGAGATTATTCTTAACTGCGAATTCAAAAGCCTCTTCAAAAATAACTGTTCTCTAGGCTTTTAGATCACTTTTATTTCCTATAAGGAATATTTTAATATCTTCTTCAGTATGATCATATATATAGTCAAGGATATCAATTACTTTTAAGAATGAAAATTTATTAGTGAGATCAAATACTAGCAAGAATGCTTTGACACCTTAATAGTTTCTTTAATTTATTTTATTATACCTTTTATCTCCATTAATTAAATGTCAAATTACAAACTTTATTCTTTTATTGCCTACTCTCTCGCTTTTCCGTTCAAAATCCACCTATTAACGTATCTGATTATCTTTAAAAGTATTACTAACATATCAATCTATCATACATGATTTTTCAACACCAGTAGTTCCTTATAAGGCAACCTTAAATAAGTAATCAAATATCAATTCCTAATCCTTTTAAAACAAAAGGAATTCCTTTTTCTTAATTTAACTCTAAGGGATAATTTAAAGAATATCTATTTATTTGAATAAATCAATTTGAAATATACATTGAAATTCTATTAATAAGTACTAGCATTTTACTAATAAATATGCTTTTGATATAGTTAGCTTATTATAAGATTTATTATTTCTTAAGCACTTTCTATGCTTAAGTTTTAAGCTAGATTCTCATAATTATTATTTTAATTCTCCTTTATTTTAAATAGTAAAGCTGCTATTTTATAAGCTAATTACTTAAAATGATAATTATATTAATAAATTAAGCTTTCTAAGATTAAGATACTTTTGCCCAACTTCCTCTTCTGAAATTATAGCTCATCAGTTAATTTTCGCTGTTGAATTAAAAGATATGAATTCCTGTTTAAATTAGCTAGGTGAAATCATTTTTCCCTATT
>CAMPDV010004401.1:0-35452 GCA_946699065.1 Loxodes magnus
CTATATTTTGCTATTATTTAGAATTTTATATTATTAAAGTAATAAAGCTAAAGTTTCCTTTTGCTTACTTAGAACTTAAACTCCTTTTAGATATTTCTTCCTTTATATTATCTATGTTTTATTAATTATAGTTGAATAGAGATTTCTTTAAATGGCTTCATTAGCAATTTAATTAGTTTTTAGAATTTAAATTTAAATTTTAATATTTATTTATAAAAATAAATGGTATAAATTAAAGCTATTTAGTAATAATATTTCACTTTAGTAAAAGAGTTATTGCACGAAACTGTTTATTTAAATTTTAAATTAAAAGAGTTTTTTGACATCTATAACTGCATGAATTGCTTCCTTCAATTATAGACATTAGTAAATGTTTTTAATGCTTTTTAATTATAATCTTGATCTCATCAATTTTTAATTACTCTTGTTATAGTCTCTCTTTTATTTCTTCCTTTTTTACTTTTTCCATTTCTAATAATTCTAATCTTCTTGATATAAGTTTCTTGTGAAATACTTTTATTTATAAATCTAAATATCCCAAATAAGACTTAGGAAAGAAGTTTATAAGTCCTTAATCATATAATATAAAGCATCTTAAGTCATAATTCACAATCTTTTACGATAGTCAATCTCTTATATTAGAATAGTATATGCATTTAAAAATGTGCTCAAATGTATCATACTCTCTACACATACAGTAGGGATTATCAATAGGATAATGACAAGCTTAAAGATATTTTCGAAAATTATAAGATTGGGTTCTAAGCTTATATATACTGATAATTTCTTGTCTAAATTATTTGTTCAATTTAATGTAATTAATTACTAGAAATTGGTTAAGATTACTAAACTGTTCAGTATATATTTTAGCTTTTTCATTCTCTTAAACTTTTGAGTAGCTGTATTATAGAAATATTATTGTATTTTGTCTCTTATATATTTAGTAAAATAATTTTAATTTGTACTAATCTTAGAATTAAAATTCATTTAATTTATTTTTTAGGCTTTTTAATTCTCTTAGTATATGAAAATATTTCTTTAGTATCTCCATTTAGAAGTAAAAGTTTCTTTTTTGCTTTTTTTTCAAACTTTCACAAATTAGACTTGAAGTTATTCAGAATGTCGTTTCACTTTTTCATGAAGATTAGTAACTTATTAGCTTATTCTTCAGATATAATGTATGCTTCTTTATATACTAAGTTAGCCCTTTTAGACCTGCATATTTCTTAATAAAATCTCGAGGAAATTTGTTATAACTTGTCTGGAATAAAGGATCCCTAATGTTTAATCAACATTGTATTATATGTTATTTTTGATAAATTCATATTAAACTTCAAGATTATCTTAATCTATCTAAAAGAATTCTAGATAAGTTTGCAGGAAAATATTCTAAATATTTTTGACGATATATTGCATCTTATAACCTATTTATTTTATATTTCCTCCAATTCTTGCACATCTTCAATTAATCTCATATAAAATTAAGTTTTGTTTTATAAATCAATTTGTAAGAAAAAATTTAATTTTAAGCTATAATAAAATCTTATTACTGTTTATCTTATTAAAGAATTATTTTAAGAATTAAGTTTTTATCTTTAAATAATCTAGCAATTTTTAGTTGATATCATACTTTATGAATAAATATAATTACTATCTTTAAAATATAAATAAAATAGATCAGTGAACAAAAAATAATGACTATTTTTAATTATAAAATGAATATGAAAACATTTTAATTTAATTTCTTGATAAGATATTTTAAATTTAAATAAGTGCTTAATCTTTTAAAAATCCTATTTATTAAACCACTTTAAATGTTTTTATGTCTATGAATATTTAGTATCTTAAATTAAAAAATACTATATTGTATATTAAATCAAACATTTATTAAAGGAATGCTTAAATTATAAATTATAATTTAGTTGTCTAATAATTTAGCATATAACAAAAATAGCTCAATTTTAAGGTTATTTATGAAATTGTGTACTATTAGCATTATCGGCTTAGTAGAAACTTTGCTTTTATTATGCTATATATGTTTCTTTTTATATTGTACGAAATATTTGCCATTTTTTATAGATATAATTATAATAGTTATTAAATTACACTTTGTATATTATTTTAATTAATACAAAAGATTAAAGCTTTTCTTTTAACCTTTTTTGATATAATGAAAACTATATTGAATTCTTAATTATTTACACTTTCATTTTGCTAATTCTTATTATTTAATATTAGAATATCATTTTATTCTTATTTTAGATGGAAATATAAGATAATTTACAAGAAAGTGAAGATTTTTATTATTTTGCATATATTCAAATTATTTATATAGTTTACTAGCAAATGTTTTTTATGTTAAATAACCAATCAATTTTTTTAGCAAAGCTTTCAACTTTAATAAAATAGCTTCAATAGAAATTCAAATTTTAAGATTAATAAATAAAATCAATTTTCTATATACATAGTAGATATATTCAAGTTGCTTTAAATCAGAAAGCTTATCTTTAAAGCTACTCTTTAATATTACGAAATGAGAAAAAATACTTAATATAACAATTTTTCTTAAAAACTCGTTTTTCTCTTCTAAATTAACATATTTTTGCAAACTAAAAACAGATAGTTAGTCATAGTAAGCTCTTTTCAAAACTCTTTTATTCATCTTTTCGATTTTTAATGTTTTTCTAATTATTATAATAAAGCAGAATATTTTTAAACTTGATTAATAAATTTTTGTTTCTATATTTTATATAGTTAGGTTAGATATATTATTTAGATCCTTGTTTAATTACTTTTTTTAGATTCTTTGTAAATTGGCCTAAAATTTATTATTACAGATGTATTGTACCTAATTTTTTCTATTTGATTGATCATATTTTTATAAAGAGATTTTTTAGCTCTTTTCATATTAGTT
Source organism: Loxodes magnus (assembly GCA_946699065.1). Classification (NCBI taxonomy): domain Eukaryota; phylum Ciliophora; class Karyorelictea; order Loxodida; family Loxodidae; genus Loxodes; species Loxodes magnus. Next base: position 2,915 of record CAMPDV010004401.1, read on the forward strand.
ATTTTTTAAAATTCGCAATATCTATTAAAAAGTTAGTTTTAAGCATTCTTATAGAAAAATTGTTTTATAGTTGAAAAGATTGTCGGAGCTGAGAATGACCTTCGTGACAACACTTTCTGGTTTTATGGCTAGGAACAAGTTCCTTTCCTGTCGCTGAGAAAGTCCCTGCTCAGAGTCATTTTCTGAAGGGAACACTGTCTTTGAGATTATCCGCTCTTGGTAGGGGCTTGAAGCCTGGCTGCTCATAGCGATGGAGCTCCCTATCAGCTGTGCCTGGAGCACAACAGGATATCCCCGTTATTCCATAAAAAGAGAGCATCGGGTCTTGCAATCGGAAAGGAGTTTCCGGTCCAAAACCTTTTTAGTTGAAATTAATTAAAAAATGAAAAATTGTTTTTACTGATTTTATTTCTTCCTAAAATTGTCATTTATTTTTTATAATTACTTCTTAAAGGTTATTTAGAAAACTTTTCAAATCTTTTAAAATTCTATCCCTTTAAGAAAAGGATTTATCCATCCCGAAAATCTTTTATAGCGAATAACTCAGAGCGAAAAAAGGACAATTTTTCACAATTTAATGGTTTATTTTATTATATCCCCTTTTTTCTTGAGATCCTTTTCATTTAAGTAAACTCTTATAATATTAAAAATTTTTGAAGCGAGTTTTTTCATTTACTCGAAAAGAATTTAAAAATTAAAAATTGTATTTTTTTCCAAAGCATAAGCAATAATTTTTTTTATCATTTCAAAAATAATTTACCTTATTTAAATATATTTTTAAATCAAAAACAAAAAAATTTGGCTAAAAATTTTTCAAATAAAAAAATTTACCAAAAACAAAAAAATGATTTTATTTTTACAAAATACCATTTCAACAAAAAAAATTTCCAAATTCTATTTTAATATACAATTTTTTTTAATTCCTATTTTTTTCTCAAAAATTGTTTATATTTGGAATTTTTTCTTGAAATTTTATTCCTATTTAGGATTTTTTATCCCGAAATCAAAAAATTTATTCCATCCCAGAAATCTTTGGTAGTGTAAAACGCTGAGCAAGAAACAAATTTTTTGTTTTCATGAAATTTAAACTCTAAAATTGAAAGATAATGATAAATAAAAAACCTAATATCAGAAAATTTTATTTTCCAATCGAAAACGAAACATATTAAACATTAAAATTAAAATTTATTATTGAACTTAAACACAAGAATAAACATATTTAATTATATTTATTAACATATAACTTAAAAAATTAAATTAGCATCCAAAAATTCAAATTTTTTTAGTTTAATTCTATTAAAAAAAATACCCTTTTTTACATATTAAAAAAAATGTATCCCGTCCCAGAAATATTTATCAAAAAAAATTTTTCAAAACAATTCCTTAAAATCAATTCAAAGATTTTTAAAATTAGTTTCCAAATTTTATTTCCAAAACGATTTTAGATAACTATTTTCAAAATTATTTTAGAAACGCTTTTCTAAGAAATTTTAAAAACTTTTTTAAAAACTACTTTCAAAATTTTTATTCCAATTTTAAAATTTTTTATTCCGAAATAAAAAAATTATTACTATTCACAATTTTTATCCCGAAATAATTAAATTTATTCCGTTCCAAAAATCTTTGGTAGTGTAAAACGCTGAGCAAGAAACAAATTTTTTTATTTTCATGAAATCCATACTCGAAAATTGAAAAATAAAAACTTACCATCGGAAAAATTAATTTTCCAATCGGAAACTAAAAATATTAAACTTAAATATTAAAATTAATAATTATAATAAATAACTAATAATTAATTTTAATTAATTATAATAATAATCAATATTAAATATCAATCGTAAAAAATAAATAATAAAAAACAAAATTTAAAATAAAATAAATACAATACTTAATTAAATTTTTTAATTAATAATCAGAATTATAAACTAACTTTAACCTTATAAATAATATTTTAATTACTTCACAAAAAAAATTAAAATTTTTACTTAACTTTAAATTTTTGCAAAATCTAAAAATAAATCTATAAAATTTTATAGAATAAAATTAAGCTTAAATTTATTATACATTTTCATTTAACAAAATTATATTTTTATATTTTTAAACATTACCCACTTTAAATCAACATACCTCACTAATTTAATAACCTATATTATTTACTCAACCTTTATTTTAAACCAAGAATATTTAAGAATATACAAATTTTAAATAAATAAATAAAAAACAAGCACTTCATAAAACTAAAACATTATTAACATTAAACATTCATTTAAATGCATCACCAATATCTTATATCTTTAATCGTAAAATTAAATTAAGTCAAATCATAAGTTACTCAACTCGAAACCCTCCACTTTCTTATCGTCTTGTCATATCCTCCCGATATCAACCATCTATTATCAACACTCAATGCTATAGATTCTATTGAACTTGTATGAACTTACAAAGTCTAGATACACTCACCCTTATCAAAGTTCCATATCTTGATTGTTTTATCCCATGAACCAGAAAATATAACACTTGAATCAACACTTAACTGAATACTTGATACACCTCTTGCATGACCTTAAAGAGTACGAATACACTAACCAGAAGAGAAGTCCCATATCTTAATAGTACTGTCCCGAGAACCAGATACTATATATCTATTATCCTTAGACACTATCACCGATAAAACTAATTCTGAATGCCCAGTAAGAGTTCGCACAAGCTGACCAGTCTAGAAATCCAAAATCTTTATAGTGTTATCACCAGATCCCGATATAATATATCTAGAGTCATAGGAGATTACTACCGATCTAACTATAGAAGTATGTCCCGTTATAGTTCTTATGAGAATACCATTGTGGAAATTTCAGATCCTTATGGTTTGGTCACCAGATGCCGATATAATACATTTAGAATCAAGGGAGATTACTATCGATAAAACATATGAAGTATGTCCTGTTATAGTTCTTATGAGAGCACCAGTCTATAAGTTTCAGATCTTTATAGTTGTGTCTTCAGATCCTGATACGATATAGTTAGAGTCAGGGGAGATTACTACCGAGTAAACTGAGCCAGTATTTCCTGTTAAAGTTCTTATGAGAGAACCAGTCTATAAATTCCAGATATTTATCGAATTTTCAGGAGTTCCTGAACCTGATATAATTCAATTCAGGTCACTTGATGTGGCTACCGACCAAACACGTGAAGTGTGACCAGTAAGGATTTAGTCTAAAAAATATTAAAGAAATACCTTTACTTTGGTCATAACTGATCTTGTTTATTAGCTTTTAGTAGCATAAATTGGGCAGAATTTCATACTTAAAATGAAGTAGAGATACTTTCCCTAGAATGTGGTTTCTCGCTCTTAAGAGTTTTCTTAAAAAAATACTTTTAGTAAATTGCTTTTCTTTTTTCTCCATTTAATTTTTCTCCATTTATTTTTTATAACTTACTTCAATAAATATTTAATTAAAATAGCTCAATAAATTTTACTGATTTAATTTCAATAAAATTAAACAATTAAATTATTTATTAAGCATATTTAAAAATATCTTCTAAAACATTGATTTATTAATTCTATTTTGTCTTAAAACAAGACGAGATATTAAACTAATAGTGTACAAACTTTTTCAATTTTAATTATTTTATATTTTTTTACTTTTAAATAAAAGGATAAATTATTATATCAAAAGTTTTATAACGAAGAATTATATCCTTATTATAATAACTTTAATATGCATTTATTAATTACAACTTATTTGTGCTTTAAATAAAAAACTCTTAATAAATAAACCTTATTTCGTTGTAGACCCTTATAAATGATAAATAAAATATTACCATTTTTTAAAAAACTATTGTTATTAATTATTATTTTTCACTTACATTTAATCAAAAAATTATTTCATTAAGCGTTTTACTAATTAAAAAAAAGGAAAAAAGGAAAAAAGGAAAAAAAAGGAAAAAAGGAAAAAAGGAAAAAAGGAAAAAAAGGAAAAAAGGAAAAAAGGAAAAAAGGAAAAAAAAAAAGGAAAAAAGGAAAAAAGGAAAAAAGGAAATAAAATAAGTTTCTTATTAATTAGTTTGAATAGAGATTAAAAAACATCAAATTATTTAAAAAAAAAACATTTTTAGTATTTATAAGATAAATTCTTTTAATTATCCACTTTCTTACTACTATTTCATTAAAACTTTTTATTTATAAAGATATCTCTTATAATAATAAACTAATATAATTTATTACTTTTAATGTTGATTCTAAGCAAAATATATAAATGTAATAAATATAAGTAGTAGAAAGTAAATATTTAAACTAACTATAAATGGTGTATCACTAATTATATCTTACAATTATTAAATAGTAATATTTAATTTTATTAAAATAAGCTTTAATATGTTTAATTATGTATATTAAATACTTAATATTTTATCCTTTTAGCTTTATTAGTTATTAATTAATTTCTCTTTAATTAATAAAGATATTAGATTAGTTATAATTAATACATTTAGATAACTTTCTCTTTTTATAGCAAACTAATATTATATTTATTATTTATGTTATTTTTGTAATTATCATTCAAATTAATAATACCTAAATTATTCTAGATTATTTAAAGATAAAAACTTAATTCTATTATTATATACAAATCTAAAAAGCATAGTTATCACTATTAATACTCTCTTTATTAAAATAAGTTGTTTGATATTAATAAAATTATAAGCTTTTTTAAGAAAGAAAACATATTTTAAATATATTCTATTATTATTTTCTGAATTAATAGAAAGAGTAAACTTAACATAACATGCTTCTTTGTAGCATGAGATAATATAAGTATTATATTAGCTAGTATAAGTTATTTAAAACTAATCTAACAGATTATTATTTACTCTTAACAAATTTTATTAGTCTACTATTATTCTATATCTTATTGTTCCTAATAAACAATTCTACATGTTTTGCTTAGCACATAATCATTTATTAATCTTATTACAAAGGATTAAAATATAAAAAGAAATATAGATAGTTATAGAATTAATTGAAACTTAGGTATTAAAATAAGCTAGACTTTTAGATTATTTATAATTTTCATAAATTTAAATTATATTTATATATTCATTTTTATTAACTATCTTTTGTAATTAACTTTTGTTTGGAAAACTGATAAAAAGATGCATTTTGTAAAATATTTAGTCTTAATTTATCTAAGTTTATTTTAGTGAGTATAAGAATATATTAAATTTAAAGTATTAATGATACTAGTTCTATAAAACATTTAGGTAATTATATGTACTAAAATAAATAGCAAAGAGAAAACATTATTCTTTTATATAATTAAATAAAGAAAACCTAGCTTAAATCTTCAATAGAGTCAATTATTCATATATCTAAAATCCTCTATTTATCTTAAAATCAAGTGTTTAATATATTATAACCTCCTTTACTAACTCACTTAATTATACTAATTCATAAAAACTTAAAAGAAAATTCCTTTTTACTTTAACTGTACTTGGAAATATTCTAAGTACTTTAACTAGTTAAAGATAGGTTTAATTAGAGACTAATAAGAAATTTTCTTATCCTCTAGATAAAATATTTAATAAAACTGTGATTACATTTCTTATTAAGAATAATATTTTAAATTAAAATAAGGAAAATTAATATTTTTCTATTTGTTTAATAAATATTTAAAATAATTTATTATAAAATCTATTAATATTTTATAAAAAACCAAAGTAAATACAAAATAATTAATTAAATAATTCTAAATGATATTATAAATAAATATTTAAATATTTTATTAATCTTTAGATAAAACATATAATCAATTATGTAATCTATATTTTAACTTACAAATGTACTAAAATATTTTTAAAAGTTAAATTAAAAATTATAAGGAAAACTTAAGAAATTAAATTTTTTTATAAAAAATGAATATAAAATTTACTAATGATTTAATTGATACTATCAGTTTTATTAAATTATTTAAAAATATTACTAAAAGAAAAAAATATAAATTAATTAATTAAAAAAATTATAATTTAAAATTTTATATTTAACAATATTTGTGATAAAGATAAATATTAAAGAATAAACATTTTATTAATCTAGCATCGATTAACTTTTTAAATAAAGAAATTCAACAAAAAATAATTATTCTTAGAAATTTTCAGTTTCAAAATATAAAAAATTAAAAATATTAAAAAATTCTCTAACTCTCAGTTTTTTTATAAGTAGCCTATTAGAAGATAGTTTATTTTTACTATTTTTCATCCTTTAAGGATGTATATTATGGTACAAGTACTAATTTTTTTATTAGTTTCAAATTTTAAACTTCTACTTAAGTGGAAACTTTTCAATATTTGAATAAATAAGTAAAAATTATTTAATTTTTTATTTTCTAAACTTAATATGAAATTCAGCTTCATTTTTTTAAAACAATTTAATTATTTAAATATTAGAATTCTAACTTTATATATTAAGTAAAGTAGCAAAATTAATTAAAATTTTGAATTTAAAGCATATTTATTTTTTAATTTTATTGATTAAAATATGCCTATAAATAAAAAAATATGAAACTAGGAGTATTTTTATTAAAAGGAGAGTTAAAGATTGTCTAAGAACAATAGATATACAAATAAAATAAGATTAAACTTTTTAATAAATTTGTATTAAGAAAATAAAATATAAATGATAGTAAATTTGAATATTATTCTTACTTATTTAAAAATTTATTATTATTTAAATATTTTAATCTAAAATTAAAATTTCTGGTAATTAAGTTTTATAAAAATTACTCATTTATAATTACAAATTATAAGCTAAAATAATATAATTATAATAATAGTATTTATAATTTATTTACGTATCTTATATTTCTTATTTTTATAAATTTAATTTCATAGAAAAATAATTAATAATAATTAGTATTTAATAATTAATGCAATTGTATCTAATTTATAATTAAAATCAAAGTTTTCTAATTCTAGGCTTAAGACATCTTAAATAATTTAGTGAAATCATTGTTAAAAACCCCTCAGTCCCTTTCTTATCAGTACATGCTAACAAAAAATTTACTAGACAAAATAAAAATTGGCTTTCTAGATTGAATTTGATTTATAGATACTTTTTATTTGAGTCTTATTTCCTAAACTGTTCTTATTCTCTACATTAAAGATCTTTCTCTAAATTATAATTTTCACTTCCCATTTATTAAACTTAAGGCTGTAGCTATTCAATGGTCTTTAATTATCTTACTTTGTCTATTTTTTGCCACTTTTGTAATGAATTAATGAGGTATTTCTTTATTTTGTGAAGATTTTTCTGAATCCTCAAATTCAGAATTAAAACTGATTATAATATTTCCTATTTTTTTATTTTATACTTCTTAGATTTTACTTTTAGCAGGTATTTTATAGTGTTTTACACTTATTTTGCTGAGTTAGTCCTTTTTCTCTTTCAAATAAAAGTAATTTCTAATAGCTTCAGTAAATAATAAAGTCTTAAGATTTTATTTTTGATATCTATTAATATCTTTTTGATTTATGACTTATACTTTCTTATTTACTAATAATCATAATTATTCTTATTTATTTGCTAAATCTAAAGTTCTAATTTTGAAATAAATTCTCAATTAGTTTAGATGGAGTTAAGACTTTAGTGAAGTTTAGAAGGTATTAAAACATTTATTGTTCCCATTTAAGTCTTTTATTTCTTTAATTTAAATGAAATAGGAAGTTTTCTTTTATTTAATAAAGATTTATATTAAATTAAAGATATTCAATTAATATATTTATTAATAGAAATACTTTTAGTAGAAATCTTCTACTATTATTATTTTTCTTATTCTTAAAATTATATTAATTCTCTTTTATCTAAACTTGAGTCTTATCATTATTATTTTAATCCACTCCTTATTTTTAAATAAGATGATACTATGATTTTGCTCTAATGTTTTATAGCTAAAAAATTAAAATTTAAATATTATTAAAAGATAATCAAGCAAACTAATATTCTTATTCTAAATAATTCAATGAATGTTAAAGGTATTAGATTAATCAAGTTCACTTAAAGGCTTAAAACATTATTTCATATCTATAACTTGCTCCTAAACTCTTCCTTTTTCCACTTCTATTCCCTTTAGTTATTTTTGCTTTTTGGAGTTCTTGATGTTCAGGCCAATGGATAATTGCCTTCTATAAAATCCTTGAGGTTAAATTACAAATTTCAGCTAGACTCTTTAATTAACTTCATTACTTTTAAACATCTTATTTGGAATATTCTTTTCTGCTTAAAAATTGTCTCTTTAAGTTAAGTCCTTGTATTTTTAAGAATTGATATCTCAGCATGATACCATTTAAGAATTTTAAGTGGAGCTTGAAATTTACACCTTTAAGTTGTATTCAATTAGGTTATAATTATACATATTAGTGATATTAAAGTGTTCTTACCTTAGTCTTCATTTGTTACTTCTAATATTTATATTATTCTATCAAGAACTAAATCTCTTACTCAATCTTGCAAGTTAGCTGTTCACAACTTGTTTATGATTAATATCACAAAAATAGAAGGTTTTACTGATTCTATAAATCATTTATAATGACATTTAATCTCTAGAGCTAATACAATTGTTTAGTAACTTTTATTAAGTTGATAATGATTTACTTGCTTCAATAAATTAAGGATTAGCTTTTCTTTTTTTTAATAAATTTAATTAAAAAATTAATAAAATATAAGTGTTTATTTATTAAAATAGAGCCAAGAAAAGAGTTCATTAATAACTCTTCATTACAGTTAAGTCTTAAATTATTAAAATTTAATAAAGTAATTTAAGCTTTTTAAATAAACAGAACATAGATAGTCAAAGACTCCAATTATAAAAAAATAGCCTGAATATTTACCTATACAACCAAACATTCCTATAGAAATATCTTATTGGAGATTAGATGAGAAATAAAGATTATAAAAGACGGAACTATATAAAAAATGTAATAATATGAAAGAAAATCTATATTGCACGAGGCTTAAAATAATAAAAGAGTAAGTATTTGTAAATTTAGAAAAATTAGAAGCATAAAGCTAATTAGATCTTAATTAGTAAGATAATAAGACTAATTAGTTCATCAATTGAAGAAAGTTTTAATAAAGAAAGTAAAATTTATAATAGATCAGAGGAAGATTAATTATTAAGGAAATTTAAGAAAATAAGCTAATTCCTATAGGTACTAAAAGATAATAGCCTGTTTATATAAATTAGTCTTCATTGATCTTCAAATTAATATCCTAAGATTTATTCTTAGATATTATATTTCTCAGCTGTTGGAATTTTTTAATGCAAAAATTATAAAGTTAAGAAATAGAAGAGCTATGAAAATGTACAAATTTAATTGAGAAACACTTAAGAAATAAAAAATATGCAATTAATTTTGCTAGAATAATTAAAGGCGAAAAATAAATTAAAATTTAGGCTTGAAAAAACTCTAAAGGCTTAAATAAGCCAAAACACGCACTCAAAATTATCATAACATCTTTATAAATCGCAATTAGAGATCTAATTCTTGTTCTTTTAAGTTTTGTTCGAATTTCTACAGTGATATATCGAATGTAAGTTCTACTCATTAGAAATAAATATTGCTTGAATTTATGGCTATTCAACTTTTATTCTAGTTTTCTTTTCATAGTTATGTTTATATTCAGCATATATTATATTTCTTTTTTCTTTTAGCGCTGATATCTAGCAGAAAAATTACACAAAATAACTTTATCTATATATTTAGGCCTTCTTTTAATTTTATAGCATCTTAGTTTTTTTCTTAATATTTTCTTTTTATTATTGTTGTTTCTCTCATTTTATCTTTTGCTTTATTTTATTTATCTTTATTAAAATTGTTTTATGCAATAGCTATTTCATACAATTTTTCAGCTTTTGAAGGTAATTTTCATCAAAATTACAATCTAAAATTCCAGCTTTAACTTAAATATAATTAACTTAGTTATAAATTTTCTAGGTGTAATTTATTTAGGTTGATTTAATAATGTTTTATTTTATTAGATTATAGATTTTCATTAGCTTTTATCATATTAGTCTTGCTAGCCTTATCTTGAATAATGCTTAACTAGCTTTAATTTTATTGTTTAACAGCAACACCTAGAATGATTAAAAATGTGATCCTTAATTTGATATAGTAAAATAGCTTATAAATAGAATAAATTGTTAGCCTTAGTTAAAGAAATGTAAAGTGAGTTAAAGCTAAAGGCTTAATATTAAGAGAGATAGTAAATTTAGTATAAATAAGTAATTTTTAAAGGTTTAATCCATAACTATTATATAAGGTAGCCTGTTTTTAGTTGTAAGAGACTTAATTTTAGTTTGAAATAGATTGATTAAAATAATTAGAAACTTAATTTTAGTTTAGTTGATTGATTTTATAATAATTGATGTGAGTATCTGAGTAATAGAAATGAGATAATGCAATCTAATACAATTTAAATAAAGATAAGAGGTTAAAATAAGATATAATTTTAGCTTATGCTTGGCTTTTAATTAAGCACAATATAATTAATTAATTAGAAAATTCTTTAGAGCTAAATTTTAGTTCTTAATTCATTTTCACTATCCGTTAATTTTTTTTACACTTATCTTAGATTAAATTCAACTTTCCTCTAAACTTCCTCTTGCTCTCCCTTGCTTAGTTTCTATTTTCTTTGTTTAGTTAATTCATTATATAATAACGTATGTTCATTAAATCCCAAAAAATTCTTTGCCAATTACTTTTTAATTTGATAAAATACTTTCGATGTATCTTTTCTTCCTTTTTTTAATATTTCTTTAATGTAATCTTTTACTATAAAGTCTATTTATTACTTCAGTTTTTCTTATTTATTACGTATTCAGTAATCAAATTTGTAACTGCCTCATATATGTGAATTAGTTCAAAGTTTGGTAAATCTTATAGTTCTAACCTGTTATTGAGGTAAATGTTGTACAATTAAGATTTACATCTTTCTCTTTCTACCATATATTATTCTCATGTACTTATGATGGGAGTTCCGTCTTATACTCCAATATTGCAGAATTTACAAATGATGATGTGCTATAAAGTAAAACATGAAGTATTGCTGATTAGGAACTGAAGGATATAGAATAATAGTAGACTAATAAAATGTATTAAGAGTAAATAATAATCTGTTAGATTAGTTTTAAATAGCTTATATTAGCTAATCTAATACTTATATTATCTCATACTACAAAGAAACATATTATGTTAAGTTTACTCTTTCTATTAATTAAGAAAATAATAATAGAATATATTAAAAATATGCTTTCTTTCCTAAAAGCTTATAATTTTATTTATATCAAACAAGTAATTTTAATAAAGAGAGTATTAATAGTAGTAGCAATATAATATAGATTTGTATAGAATAATAGAAAAGAAGTAAGTGTAATATAAAGTAAAATAATTTAGGTATTATTAATTAGAAATGATAATTACAAAAATAACATAAATAATAAATATAATATTAGTTTGCTATAAAAAGAGAAATTATCTAAATGTATTTATTATAACTAATCTAATATCTTTATAAATTAAAGAATTATATTAGTTTAATATTATAAGAGAGACCTTTATAAATAAAAAGTTTTAATGAAATAGTAGTAAGAAAGTGGATAATTAAAAGAATTTATCTTATAAATTCTAAATATGCTTTGATTTAAATAATTTGATGTTTTTTAATATTTATTTAAACTAATTAATAAGAAACTTATTTTATTTCTTAAATTAGTAAAAAGCTTAAATAAATGTTTTTTTTGATTAAATGTAAGAGAAAAATAATAATTAATAACAGTAGATTTAAAAAAATGGTAATATTTTAAATATCATTTAAAAGGTCTACAACGAAATTAAGTTTTCTTATTAAGAGTCTTTGATTTAAAGCACAAATAAGTTTTAATTAATAAATGCATATTAAAGTTATTATAATAAGGATATAAATTCTTCGTTATAAACTTTTGAAATAATAATTTATCCTTTTATTTAAAAGTAAAAAGGAATAAAATAATTAAAATTGTAAAAGCATGTACTATTAGTTTTATATATTGTCTTGTTATAAGACAAAAATAGAAAAATAAATATTTAAGAAATAAGATATTTATAAGTATGCTTAATAAATAATTAAATAATTTTATTGTTTAATTTTATTTAAATTGAGTCAGTAAAATTTATTGAGTTATTTTAATTAAAAAGTTATTGAAGTAAGTTATAAAAATTAAAATGGAGAAAAAATAAATGGAGAAAAAAGAAAAACAATTTACTAAAAGTATTTTTTTAAGAAAACTCTTAAGAACGAGAAGCCACATTTTAGGGAAAATATCTCTACTTCATTTTAAGTATGAAATTCTGCCCAATTTATGCTACTAAAAGCTTATAAACAAGATCAGTTATGACCAAAGTAAAGGTATTTCTTTAATATTTTTTAGATCAAATCCTTACTGGTCACACTTCACGTGTTTTATCGGTATCCATATCAAGTGACCTGAATTGAATTGTATCAGGTTCAGTATATCCTGAAAATTCGATAAATATCTGGAATTTCCAGACAGGTACTCTCCTAAGAACTTTAACGGGGCATATTTCCTCAGCTAGATCGGTAGTAATCTCCTTTGATTCAAGATATATTATATCGGGATCTTGGGACAAAACCATAAAGATCTGAAACTTATAGACTGGTTCTCTCATAAGAACTATAACGGGACATACTGATTACATTTAATCGGTAGTAATCTCCCCTGACTCTAAATATATTATATCGGGATCTGGAGATTAAACCATAAAGATCTGAAATTTCCTCAATGGTGATCTCCAAAGAACTTTGTCTGGGCATACTTCATATGTTATATCGGTAGTAATCTCCTATGACTCTAGATATATTATATCGGGATCTGATGATACAACTATAAAGATTTGGGATTTCTAGACTGGTCAGATTGTGCGAACTCTTACTGGGCATTCAGACTGAGTTAGATCGGTGATAGTGTCTAAGGATAATAGATACATAATATCAGGTTCTCGGGACAACACAATTAAAATATGGGACTTCTCTTCTGGTTAGTGTATTCGTACTCTTCAAGGTCATGCAGGTGGTGTACCAAGTATTCAGTTAAGTGTTGATTCAAGTGTAATATTTTCTGGTTCAACGGATAAAACAATCAAGATCTGGAACTTTGATAAGGGTGAGTGTATATAGACTTTACAAGGGCATGCAGGATGAATATATTCTATAGCATTGAGTGTTGATAATAGATGGTTGATATCGGGAGGATATGACAAGACGATAAGAAAGTGGAGGGTTTCGAGTTGAGTAACTTATGATTTGACTTAATTTAATTTTACGATTAAAGATATAAGATATTGGTGATGCATTTAAATGAATGTTTAATGTTAATAATGTTTTAAGTTTTATGAAGTGTTTGTCTTTTATTTATTTATTTAAAATTTGTATATTCTTAAATATTCTTGGTTTAAAATAAAGGTTGAGTAAATAATATAGGTTATTAAATTAGTGAGGTATGTTGATTTAAAGTGGGTAATGTTTAAAAATATTAAAAGTATAATTTGTTAAATGAAGACGTAAAATAAGTTTAAGTTTAATTTTATTCTATAAAATTTTATAGATTTATTTTTATATTTTGTAAAATTTCAAGTTAAGTAAAAATTTAATTTTTTTTTTGTGAAGTAGTTAAAATATTATTTATAAGGTTAAAGCTGGTTTATAATCTTGATTATTAATTAAAAAATTTAATTAAGTATTTTATTTATTTTATTTTAAATTAAATTTTGTTTTTTTATTATTTATTTTTTAATTAATTAATTTCAACTAAATAAATTTTTGGACCAGAAACTCCTTTCCGATTGTACGACCCGACGCTCTCTTTTTATGGTATAACGGGGATATCCTGTTGTGCTATAGGCGCAGCTGATAGGGAGCTCCATCGCTATGAGCAGCCAGGCTTCAAGCCCCTACCAAGAGCGGATAATCTCAAAGACAGTGTTCCCTTCAGAAAATGACTCTGAGCAGGGACTTTCTCAGCGACAGGAAAGGAACTTGTTCCTAGCCATAAAACCAGAAAATGTTGTCACGAAGGTCATTCTCGGGTCCCACCATCTTTTCAATTATTAAAAATTTGTTAATAAACTTAAAATAATTAATGGAAAATAGTGTAAAAGACTCTTTTATATGACTAAACTATATTAATAAATAGTTTACAAAAAATAAGATAATTAAATTAGATAAGTACATAAAAATATTTCATCAATAGAATTTAGAAGACCATTAGAGATTTTTAAGAACTAGAGTAAACAGAAAATAGTTTAATTAAAAGCCAATAAGTAGATTTAATTATCTGAAAAATTCATTATCAAGATGAGTGTGAAAGAGAACCATGAATGAAATATGCAAACTTTTAAATTTAGCATAATTTGCATGGTTAAATGCCAATAATTATACAATTATGTCTCAATATTTAAAATATTGAAACTCTTATAGTTTATTATTATGACTTATTATTTAAACTTTTAAATAGTAAATAAGATTTTTAAATTATTAATTTAAAAAAAAAAAAAAAAATTATTTTAATAATTATCATTTATTTAACTATTTTTAAGCTAAAATATGGGCCTTTCTAATATAATTGTTGATATATATATAAATAATAAAAATGATAGGATAAATAAAAGTTAATCTTTTAGCACTTATAATTTTATAGGATAGTTTTAGTTAAAATATGTTTTTAAATAAAAGAAATAAAGTAATTTAATTATAGTTAAATACTTTATGTAAGTATAATTTTCTTATTATTAGCAAATTAATAATAATGGTTTATATTTAAATTTATTTAACTGACAATTATAAATAATTAATTTTACATAATAATTTTAATTAAATTTATATAAATTAATAATTTATACTTAACTTTAAAATATAATAAAAGTTAGTTAAGATTATTATTATAATTACTTATATTACTTAGAACTAAAAATTATACATTCATTAAATTTATAATTATTGATAATTCTTTATTAATTTTATTTTATACAGTTATCTCTAAAGATATGTTTAACTATATTTACTTTTTAATTAACTAAATTATTGCTTTAATTATTGTAGACATTAATTATCAAATATTAACTTTTATATTTTTATAATCTAGTAATCAAATGCTTATTGTTAACCAATTATTTAAAACTCTTATCAAAATTATGAAAAGCATCCTCTTTATTAGTTTTAAATTGATACAAAGATAATTAATTCTAGCATATAATTATTGAATTATTTTAGATTTTTGATATAGTATTTTTAATATTAATATCTTACTATTATAAAGGATTATTTTAAACTATATTTTGCTATCATTTAGAATTTTATATTATTAAAGTAATAAAGCTAAAGTTTCCTTTGGTTTACTTAGAACTTAAATTCCTTTTAGATATTTCTTCCTTTATATTATCTATGTTTTATTAATTATAGTTAAATAAAGAGCTCTTTAAATGGCTTGATTAGCAATTTAATTAGTTTTTAGAACTTAAATTTTAATATTTATTTATAAAAATAAATGGTATAAATTAAAGCTATTTAGTAATAATATATCAATTTAATAATAGAGTTATTGTATGAAACTGTTTATTTAAATTTTAAATTAAAAGAGTTTTTTGATATCTATAACTGTATGAATTGCTTTCTTCAATTATAGACATTAGTAAATGTTTTTAATGCTCTTTAATTATAATCTTGATCTCATCAATTTTAAATTACTCTTGTTATAGTCTCTCTTTTATATTTTCCTTTTTTACTTTTTCCATTTCTAATAATTCTAATCTTCTTGATATAAGTTTCTTGTGAAATACTTTTATTTATAAATCTAAATATCCCAAATAAGACTTAGGAAAGAAGTTTATAAGTCCTTAATCATATAATATAAAGCATCTTAAGTCATAATTCTCAATCTTTTACGATAGTCAATCTCTTATATTAGAATAATATATGCATCTAAAAATGTGCTCAAATGTACCATACTCTCCACATATACAGTAGGGATTATCAATAGGATAATGAAGATCTTAAAGATATTTTCGAAAATTATAAGATTTGGGTTCTAAGTTTATATATACTGATAATTTTTTGTCTAAATTATTTGTTCAACTTAGTGTAAGTAATTACTAGAAATTGGTTAAGATTACTAAACTGCTTAGTATATATTTTAGCTATTTTCATTCTCTTAAACTTTTGAGTAGCTGTATTATAGAAATATTGTTGTTTTTTGACTCTTATATATTTAGTAAACATTTTTTAATTTATACTAATCTTGGAATTCTACAGGGCGATACTATAGATGTCTGATAATCGCTAAACTTTATCATAGCATTGAAATCAAATTTTTCAGTTAGTAATGAAAAGAGAGCCTATTGTCGATGTTGAAAAATCAATAATTTCTTATTTAATTTTATAATAGAATTAAAAAAACTTTATTGCCATAATGTATTTGAAAGATAACCATTTTAAATCTATGAAATATAACTTGTTGATGTTGGAGTTGCTGCTTAAAATACTTTTCTTTAAATCATTCTCATACTTGATTCAATTCTATTCAAAACTCCAGTTATTCCTCTCTGAATACCATGGTACTAGTTCTCTTCATATTCTGCTTTAGGTAGTGTAAAAAGTTTGCATAAAGTTTTAAAATGCCAAGAAATCACATTCTTATATCTCATAAGTTAAAAAACAGCTTACTCATTGCAACTAAATACTTGATCACGACTTCTCTGCAATGAGAATTAAAATTCTTCTTCTAATGTAGTATTACATCTAAATATGTTACTAGTTCCTTTTAAATAATTGGTTAATTATCTAATCATAAATTTAAATTTTATTATCTCTAATGTTTCTTTAAAATTTAGATACATTCAGATTTGATAAATTTGATCTTTAATTGAGTTTATGTAAAAATGCTTACCTTTAGCACGTTTCCGATAGTTATCAATTATTTGTTATATTATTCAAATTTATTAAGTTGCTTATCTAATTTTCATAAATCCCACTTATGAAGGGTGAATCAAATTTCTCTAATAAATCAGATTGTATAGTCTTTTTGTTAAAGTTTTATCATATAGTTTTATAATAATATTAATAAGAGAAATAGGTAGTCAGTTTTTTCAGTCATCTTTGATTCCTTTATAAATATTGAAATTATCGCCAATGTATTTAATTCCTAAGGGATTCTTCCAAATCTTAACAAATTATTCAGAAAAGAGTGAAGAATTATTATCAAATATTATCCACCATATTTCAGAAATTCACCTTTTATTCTGTCTGGACCAGCTGCATTTCCATTCGTAATTTCTTTTATAATTTCTTGTATGGTAAAGAGATAAAATCCTAATAAATATGAGAGTTGATAATCTTTAATTTCTTAAATACTATCTTATATTTTATCTATTTTTTAATTACTAAAATTTATTTATTATTTAAGAATAAAATGCTACGTGTGCAATAAATAACACCAATGAAAATACTGCTACTAACTAAGCGAAATTTAAAGAAAGAATAAATAAGATATTTTTAGAAAATTATTTAGGATATATCCAACATAAAGCGGAAACATTTATAGAAAAAAATTCTTTAATTCAAATCTTAATCCTTGGACAAATAATTAGGAATGCTAAGTACAAGACCAAAACTATTCCGAATATTAAAGGATGGTGCACTAACGAAGTGCTACACCGCCTAACTAAGCCTAGTAGGAATTCAAGACAAACTAATAGAGACAAGCTGATAGAATAGGTCAGACGGCTGACTACTAAGGCTTTAACAAAGCTTTTTAACTTTAACTTTTTTAGTTAGATTAGAATGCTTTTTAAAAATAAATACTCCCATGAATCAATGGATTTATTTTTGATTTCTTAATTAAAGTTCATTTAATTTATTATTTTAGGGTTTTTAATTTTCTTAGTATGTGAAAATATTTCTTTAGAATCTCCATTTAGAAGTAAAAGTTTCTTTTTTGCTTTGTTTTTTCAAACTTTCACAAATTAGAATTGAAGTCATTCAGAATGTCGTTTCACTTTTTCATGAATATTAGTTACTTATTAGTTTATTCTTCCAGATATAATGTATGCTTCTTTATATACTGAGTTAGCTCTTTTAGGCCTAAATATTTCTTAGTAAGATCTCGAGATATTTGTTATAACTTGAGTCTGGAATAAAGGATCCTAATGTTTAATCAGCATTGTATTAGATGTTATTTTTGATAAATTCATTTTAAACTTCAAGATTATCTTAACCTATCTAAAAGAACTCTAGATAAGTTTGCAGAAAAGATTCTAAATATTTTTGACAATATATTGCATCTTATAACCTATTTATTTTATATTTCCTCAAATTCTTGCTCATCTTCAATTAATCTCACATAAAATTTAGTTTTGCTTTACAAATCAATTTGCAGAAAAAGTTTTCTTTTTAAGCTATAATATCATCTTATCACTGTTTATCTTATAAAAGAATTTTTTTAAGAATTAAGTTTTTATCTTTAAATAATCTAGCAATTTTCAGTTGATATTATACTTTATGAATAAATATAATTACAATCTTTAAAACATTAATCAAATAGATAAATGAACAAAAAATAATGACTATTTTTAATTATAAAATGAATATGAAAACATTTTAATTTAATTTCTTGATAAGATATTTTAAATTTAAATAAGTGCTTAATCTTTTAAAAATCCTATTTATTAAACCACTTTAAATGTTTTTATGTCTATGAATATTTAGTATCTTAAATTAAAAAATACTATATTGTATATTAAATCAAACATTTATTAAAGGAATGCTTAAATTATAAATTATAATTTAGTTGTCTAATAATTTAGCATATAACAAAAATAGCTCAATTTTAAGGTTATTTATGAAATTGTGTACTATTAGCATTATCGGCTTAGTAGAAACTTTGATTTTTATTATGCTATATATGTTTCTTTTTATATTGTACGAAATATTTCCCATTTTTTATAGATATAATTATAATAGTTATTAAATTACACTTTGTATATTATTTTAATTAATACAAAAGATTAAAGCTTTTCTTTTAACCTTTTTTGATATAATGAAAACTATATTGAATTCTTAATTATTTACACTTTCATTTTGCTAATTCTTATTATTTAATATTAGAATATAATTTTATTCTTATTTTAGATGGAAATATAAGATAATTTACAAGAAAGTGAAGATTTTTATTATTTTGCATATATTCAAATTATTTATATAGTTTACTAGCAAATGTTTTTTATGTTAAATAACCAATCAATTTTTTAGCAAAGCTTTCAACTTTAATAAAATAGCTTCAATAGAAATTCAAATTTTAAGATTAATAAATAAAATCAATTTTCTATATACATAGTAGATATATTCAAGTTGCTTTAAATCAGAAAGCTTATCTTTAAAGCTATTCTTTTAATATTACGAAATTAGAAAAAATACTTAATATAGCAATTTTTCTTAAAAACTCGTTTTTCTCTTCTAAATTAACATATTTTTGCAAACTAAAAACAGATAGTTAGTCGTAGTAAGCTCTTTTCAAAACTCTTTTACTCATCTTTTCGATTTTTAATGTTTTTCTAATTATTATAATAAAGCAGAATATTTTTAAACTTGATTAATAAATTTTTGTTTCTATATTTTATATAGTTAGGTTAGATATATTATTTAGATCCTTGTTTAATTACTTTTTTTAGATTCTTTGTAAATTGGCCTAAAATTTATTATTACAGATGTATTGTACCTCATTTTTTCTATTTGATTGATCATATTTTTATAAAGAGATTTTTTAGCTCTTTTCATATTAGTTATTTTTTAAAATTCGCAATATCTATTAAAAAGTTAGTTTTAAGCATTCTTATAGAAAAATTGTTTTATAGTTGAAAAGATTGTCGGAGCTGAGAATGACCTTCGTGACAACACTTTCTGGTTTTATGGCTAGGAACAAGTTCCTTTCCTGTCGCTGAGAAAGTCCCTGCTCAGAGTCATTTTCTGAAGGGAACACTGTCTTTGAGATTATCCGCTCTTGGTAGGGGCTTGAAGCCTGGCTGCTCATAGCGATGGAGCTCCCTATCAGCTGTGCCTGGAGCACAACAGGATATCCCCGTTATTCCATAAAAAGAGAGCATCGGGTCTTGCAATCGGAAAGGAGTTTCCGGTCCAAAACCTTTTTAGTTGAAATTAATTAAAAAAAGAAAAATTGTTTTTACTGATTTTATTTCTTCCTAAAATTGTCATTTATTTTTTATATTTACTTCTTAAAGGTTATTTAGAAAACTTTTCAAATCTTTTAAAATTCTATCCCTTTAAGAAAAGAATTTATCCATCCCGAAAATCTTTTGTAGCGAATAACTCAGAGCGAAAAAAGGATAATTTTTCACAATTTAATGGTTTATTTTATTATATCTCCTTTTTTCTTGAGATCCTTTTCATTTAAGTAAACTCTTATAATATTAAAAATTTTTGAAGCGAGTTTTTTCATTTACTCGAAAAGAATTTAAAAATTAAAAATTGTATTTTTTTCCAAAGCATAAGCAATAATTTTTTTATCATTTCAAAAATAATTTACCTTATTTAAATATATTTTTAAATCAAAAACAAAAAAATTTTGCTAAAAATTTTTAAAATAAAAAAATTTCCCAAAAACAAAAAAATGATTTTATTTTTACAAAATACCATTTCAACAAAAAAATTTCCAAATTCTATTTTAATATACAATTTTTTTAAATTCCTATTTTTTTCTCAAAAATTGTTTATATTTGGAATTTTTTCTTGAAATTTGATTCCTATTTAGGATTTTTTATCCCGAAATCAAAAAATTTATTCCATCTCAGAAATCTTTGGTAGTGTAAAACGCTGAGCAAGAAACAAATTTTTTGTTTTCATGAAATTTAAACTCTAAAATTGAAAGATAATGATAAGTAAAAAACTTAATATCAGAAAATTTTATTTTCCAATCGAAAACGAAACATATTAAACATTAAAATTAAAATTTATTATTGAACTTAAACACAAGAATAAACATATTTAATTATATTTATTAACATATAACTTAAAAAATTAAATTAGCATCCAAAAATTCAAATTTTTTTAGTTTAATTCTATTAAAAAAAATACCCTTTTTTACATATTAAAAAAAATGTATCCCGTCCCAGAAATATTTATCAAAAAAAATTTTTCAAAACAATTCCTTAAAATCAATTCAAAGATTTTTAAAATTAGTTTCCAAATTTTATTTCCAAAACGATTTTAGATAACTATTTTCAAAATTATTTTAGAAACGCTTTTCTAAGAAATTTTAAAAACTTTTTTAAAAACTACTTTCAAAATTTTTATTCCAATTTTAAAATTTTTTATTCCGAAATAAAAAAATTATTACTATTCACAATTTTTATCCCGAAATAATTAAATTTATTCCGTTCCAAAAATCTTTGGTAGTGTAAAACGCTGAGGAAGAAACAAATTTTTTTATTTTCATGAAATCCATACTCGAAAATTGAAAAATAAAAACTTACCATCAGAAAAATTAATTTTCCAATCGGAAACTAAAAATATTAAACTTAAATATTAAAATTAATAATTATAATAAATAACTAATAATTAATTTTAATTAATTATAATAATAATCAATATTAAATATCAATCGTAAAAAATAAATAATAAAAAACAAAATTTAAAATAAAATAAATAAAATACTTAATTAAATTTTTTAATTAATAATCAAGATTATAAACTAACTTTAACCTTTTAAATAATATTTTAATTACTTCACAAAAAAAATTAAAATTTTTACTTAACTTTAAATTTTTACAAAATCTAAAAATAAATCTATAAAATTTTATAGAATAAAATTAAGCTTAAATTTATTATACATTTTCATTTAACAAAATTATATTTTTATATTTTTAAACATTACCCACTTTAAATCAACATACCTCACTAATTTAATAACCTATATTATTTACTCAACCTTTATTTTAAACCAAGAATATTTAAGAATATACAACCTTTTAATAAATAAATAAAAAACAAACACTTCATAAAACTAAAAAAATTATTAACATTAAACATTCATTTAAATGCATCACCAATATCTTATATCTTTAATCGTAAAATTAAATTAAGTCAAATAGCAAGTTACTCAACTCGAAACCCTCCACTTTCTTATCGTCTTGTCATATCCTCCCGATATCAACCATCTATTATCAACATTCAATGCTATAGATTCTATTGAACTTGTATGACCTTACAAAGTCTAGATACACTCACCCTTATCAAAGTTCCAGATCTTGATTGTTTTATCCCATGAACCAGAAAATATAACACTTGAATCAACACTTAACTGAATACTTGATACACCTCTTGCATGACCTTAAAGAGTACTAATACACTAACCAGAAGAGAAGTCCCATATCTTAATAGTACTGTCCCGAGAACCAGATACTATATATCTATTATCCTTAGACACTATTACCGATAAAACTAATTCTGAATGCCCAGTAAGAGTTCGCACAAGCTGACCAGTCTAGAAATCCAAAATCTTTATAGTGTTATCACCAGATCCCGATATAATATATCTAGAGTCATAGGAGATTACTACCGATCTAACTATAGAAGTATGTCCCGTTATAGTTCTTATGAGAATACCATTGTGGAAATTTCAGATCCTTATGGTTTGGTCACCAGATGCCGATATAATACATTTAGAATCAAGGGAGATTACTATCGATAAAACATATGAAGTATGTCCTGTTATAGTTCTTATGAGAGCACCAGTCTATAAGTTTCAGATCTTTATAGTTGTGTCTTCAGATCCTGATACGATATAGTTAGAGTCAGGGGAGATTACTACTGAGTAAACTGAGCCAGTATGTCCTGTTAAAGTTCTTATGAGAGAACCAGTCCTATAAATTCCAGATATTTATCGAATTTTCAGGAGTTCCTGAACCTGATATAATTCAATTCAGGTCACTTGATGTGGCTACCGACCAAACACGTGAAGTGTGACCAGTAAGGATTTAGTCTAAAAAATATTAAAGAAATACCTTTACTTTGGTCATAACTGATCTTGTTTATTAGCTTTTAGTAGCATAAGTTGGGCAGAATTTCATACTTAAAATGAAGTAGAGATATTTTCCCTAAAATGTGGCTTCTCACTCTTAAGAGTTTTCTTAAAAAAATACTTTTAGTAAATTGCTTTTCTTTTTTCTCCATTTAATTTTTCTCCATTTATTTTTTATAACTTACTTCAATAAATATTTAATTAAAATAGCTCAATAAATTTTACTGATTTAATTTCAATAAAATTAAACAATTAAATTATTTATTAAGCATATTTAAAAATATCTTCTAAAACATTGATTTATTAATTCTATTTTGTCTTAAAACAAGACGAGATATTAAACTAATAGTGTACAAACTTTTTCAATTTTAATTATTTTATATTTTTTTACTTTTAAATAAAAGGATAAATTATTATATCAAAAGTTTTATAACGAAGAATTATATCCTTATTATAATAACTTTAATATGC
Source organism: Loxodes magnus (assembly GCA_946699065.1). Classification (NCBI taxonomy): domain Eukaryota; phylum Ciliophora; class Karyorelictea; order Loxodida; family Loxodidae; genus Loxodes; species Loxodes magnus. Next base: position 26,518 of record CAMPDV010004401.1, read on the forward strand.
ATTTATTAATTACAACTTATTTGTGCTTTAAATCAAAGACTCTTAATAAATAACCTTATTTCGTTGTAGGCCCTTATAAATGATAAATAAAATATTACCATTTTTTAAAAAACTATTGTTATTAATTATTATTTTTCACTTACATTTAATCAAAAAATTATTTCATTAAGCGTTTTACTAATTAAAAAAAAGGAAAAAAGGAAAAAAATAAGTTTCTTATTAATTAGTTTGAATAGAGATTAAAAAACATCAAATTATTAAAAAAAAAAAAGCATTTTTAGTATTTATAAGATAAACTCTTTTAATTGTCCACTTTCTTACTACTATTTCATTAAAACTTTTTATTTATAAAGGTCTCTCTTATAATAATAAACTAATATAATTTATTACTTTTAATGTTGATTCTAAGTAAGTTATATAAATGTAATAAATATAAGTAGTAGAAAGTAAATATTTAAACTAACTAGAAATGGTGTATCACTAATTTTATCTTACAATTATTAAATAGTAATATTTAATTTATTAAAATAAGCTTTAATATGTTTAATTATGTCTATTAAATACTTAATATTTTATCCTTTTAGCTTTATTAGTTATTAATTAATTTCTCTTTAATTAATAAAGATATTAGATTAGTTATAATTAATACATTTAGATAACTTTCTCTTTTTATAGCAAACTAATATTATATTTATTATTTATGTTATTTTTGTAATTATCATTTCTAATTAATAATACCTAAATTATTCTAGATTATTTAAAGATAAAAACTTAATTCTATTATTATATACAAATCTAAAAAGCATAGTTATCACTATTAATACTCTCTTTATTAAAATAAGTTGTTTGCTATTAATAAAATTATAAGCTTTTTTAAGAAAAAAAACATATTTAAATATATTCTATTATTATTTTCTGAATTAATAGAAAGAGTAAACTTAACATAACATGCTTCTTTGTAGTATGAGATAATATAAGTATTATATTAGCTAGTATAAGTTATTTAAAACTAAAATGAATGTCACAAGAAATTCTAGTTGACTTTAGTTATAAAATTTAAAAAGAATACAGTCTTTAGTAGTAATAAGAAAGGACTTAAATAGACATAATGAAAGTGAGAAAAAATAAAACCTACAAGATAAGAGTTTTAAATCTTAAATTGAAGCTTATTAATTAAAAGATTCAAGACTATCACTTACGAACTAGAATGAAATAGCCGCTAAATTACAATTTTTTTCTGAATAAATTAAAATAATCAATTGCAACCAAAAGGCATGCTTGATTTTCAAAAATATTTAAGCTTTCAAGTAGTTACAGATTGGATATTGAGCGTGGTTTAGCAAGTTTTCTTAAGATAAAATAAAATAACAAAAGTTTTACAGAAGAATTTAATAATTATAGAATTCCAGTGTTTCTAAATGAATAAAAAAGAAGTCACTAAAATTTAATTAATCAAATTCTTAAATAAAAAAGCTGCGATTAAATGAGAAATGTACATGTCTAAAGTGGTTGCCAAAATGTCTACTTTGAACTTATAAATCTAAGAATTATCCTTTTGAAAAAACAAAAAATTGTAAATCCTTCTAGAACTACAAGTATCCAATGGCCTTTATAAAATTTAGATTGAAATATTCATGCAATAATTTGAGATTTAAATTCTCAAAGTAGCATAATTGTACACACTCTTTAAGTTTTTCAATTTCTTGATTATCTTAAATCAAAAACATTCAGATTCGTTTATTTTTTATATTCTTAGGAATTAAAAAATTGCTGTCTTTTTCTCCAACTTTGCAATATATTAGATTGAATTTGCTGCTTCATTCACTACACTATTCAATAGGCATAAATTTAAAACCCCAAATTACAACAACATTCATACTTTAGTCTCTTGAAAACATTATCTATCAAATCTTTTAAAACTCTATCTGCTTAACTTCCCTTTTCTTAATTTAGATCTTTTTACTCTATTTTGATTTTCCTTATATCTCTAAGCTAAAATAAACCTAAAATATTAACTACCATAAAAAAGCATTAAAGCTAAATTTTATTTTTAAATTAGTTTAATGATACTTATTAGCAAATCTCTTGTAAATAAAAGCTTATAATGAAATATATCGTATATTTAAAGGTTTAAAATATCTTGTTAGTTTATTAAGATAATAAATAAGAAGTATTATACAGAATTAAATTATCTTTAATTAAAGATACTGAGTCTAGTAATCTTAATAATTTATTAATTTAACTAGTAATGCTCCAATATAATAAATAATCAATTAAATACTTTAATTAATTTATTAACTCTAAGACTAGTACTTTAAAGTTGTTTTTTGCTCAGTTTGAACTTGCTTTCTTCTCTAATCATTTCAATTTACTGCTCATTGATATGTAGTTCCTCGCTCTTACACTTAGTTTTTCTTTCTTTAACATAAATTTTTTAATTAGATAAGCTGAAAGAAACTGAACCAACAACTTAACTATCTTAATTGATTCATATAAGCAAGCAGCTAAATTAAGGGTAAATCTACTTCCTAGCCTCAATATTGTAAATCTTCTAAAAAAGAATAATATGAAGTTGTCTATTTTCTTTTACGAAAAGCTTTAAAATAAATCTATCAAATGCTTTTCGTTTTAAGCTCAAGATTCTACTTATTAGGTAAGTAAATGATATACATGTTCATTAATCCTTAAATCTTATAGCTTAGATTTTTTTTTTGCTTTTTTCTTCCCTTTTAAAGAAAGTTTCTTAGTATCTTTTTACTGCTAGATTAAACTCCTCATTGTAGCGTACCCTTTTACTTTAATTAAAATGAAACGAAACAAATTAAATTGTCTCTTGGATTATGAAAAAGGTATAAAGAATGCTATATGGTCTAAGCTATTAAAAGTAATTTCAGTAAGAAGGCTATTAAAGATGATGGAATATGATCAATAAGTTTATGATATAGTATTTGATGGGAAAAAGGGTTTTATGCTCATGCATTTGAATAGCTTTAATGCATATGATGTTTATTTTTTTAAGTGTCATTTTATTATTTTTATTTTAAAGACTTTTTAAATATTTAATACTATTAATTTAACTATTTTCATTAAAAGGAAAGGCTCTAACGAGTATCCGCCTACATTTAGCTTCGAGCCAATAAAATAAAAAAATTTATTAGCGTGGATCCACCTAAATCGGTATATCACTCTATTTATAATCAAATATGAAAATTCAGAAGAAGAAGACTGATTACCTGTGGATCACAAGTGTATTCCTCTCATTGTATCTTATTGGAATTATAAAAATCCAGAAATATCTAATTAAGAAGATATAAAGTAGATAGCACAGAATATCAACTGTTTTAAAGTATCTTCTCCTTGGGCAATGTGACTCATTTATTGGATCGTTGACTTGGCTTCAATATCGTCGATCACTGCTTTCCTATATATCATTATTAAAGTTTTAGATAAAGATATATCTAACGATAGTTTCAAAAAGTGAATAAAGTCTATTTCAGTCAATATTTTGGTTTTATCTTTGATGCAAACGTTCATCGATTGGACTATCTTATAGGGTATAACGAAAGTCACTACGGGTCACACATATTTTTAGTCTGTCATTCGTATATTTTGTTATGGATGCTAGGTTTTGAACTTTGGTGGTATACATAGCATAGAGCATCACATAATATCTAATTTTTAAATCGTTACGGGCATTCATTTCATCACTAATGGTAAAAACCTGAAGATAAGATTGGAATAACTAATTTTGCATTCAATCACATAGTAGAAACTTATGTTTCTATGTCAACTTTATTCTACCCTACACTAACTTTTACGACTGATTTTCATTACTCAAGTATATTCACATATTTTTTAACTAAATTGTATATATTTGAACCAGTTTTACAACTTAAACATCGTAATAGTTATACCAAAAGAAAACGGGCCATAAAGATGTGCTTATTTTTAACTATATTAAACTTTTTTACTTTTTAGGAAGTTAAAGATGACTGTATATGGCAGGAAATATTCTGAGATTAAATCTTTTTTTTACAAATTTTTTTTAGACCAAAATCTTAGTTAAATAAATGTTATTTGAAAATATTTTTAAAAAATATTAGAGCATTTTAAATATGCCTTCAAAACTTATGATTTCAAGTTTATAGCAACTACTAAAATGACTAAGTTTGCTGTTTTTAAAAATAACATCCTTATAGATACTCATATGAAATAATTTTGCACTAAAAAGATTCAAATGTCCAGTGGTTAGAATATTCTACTATAACTCGAAAGTCCCGAGTTCAAGTCTTCATATTATCTTTTTATTAACTGATAAAAATAAAAACGCCCAACGTGGGGCTCAAACCCACCAAATTAAGAGTCTGACTGAGATAGCCGGGCTTATTCTTTATAACTCATCTTTCTTAAATAATTTTTATTTGTTTATTCTCAATATTTTTAAATGTTAATATAATTTACGTTTTTTTTTTATTTTTTTTTATTTTTTTGTATTTTTCTGTATTTTTCTGTATTTTTTTCTCATAATTTTTGGTTCTTTTGCTTTTAATATTTTCTTTTTCTTTGTATACTTCTTTTTTTTTTACTTTTTCTAGATCTTTTGATTATTTTTTATGACTACTTTTTTAATCTTTTTTTCTTCGTTTCAATTTTTATATTTTTTATTTTTATTGATTTGACATATAGATTTTTTTTTCTTTATTTTTTTTTAATGGATCTGCTATTTTTTAGATTCGTGTTTTTTTAAATAAGGTGTTTGATTATTAGATTTATTGACGATTTTTTTTTCGTTTTTTTAATGTTTACATATACAATTTTTTCATTGTAAACAATTATTTTAAAAATCGTTAATTTTATTTAATTTTGCTTCTTTTATGTTTAACTTTTTTTAAAGATTCTTTCAAATAGATTTTTTGATTTTTTTTAATTTCTTTATTTTAGGAATTTTTCGAATTGAGACATATTATCTAATATTAAAAAAAATGTTTTAGATACTTTCTAATTAATTATCTAAGAAAAGTGTTATTTATTTGGTGCTTTTTCGAATATAGGTCATATTAAAATTAAAATTAAATTAAAAAAATACGTTGTTTTCTTTATGTTTTGGCACTTTTAGTTTTCTATTTTTTCCCCCAAAAATGTCTTTTTTCTAAACAGCCTTAATTTTCAATCCTTTTCTCTTATGTATCATAGTTGAAGCCTTTATCTTGTTTTCATTTCTTATTATTTAAAAGATAATTTATTTTTAAGGTTAAATTAAGAAAAGGAATGAATATAAGAATGAGAATGAGACAGATTTTTTTAAAATTATAATAATTAAGTCTATAAAATAGGTTTTAAATTTTTACTCTTATTATTTTATATTTACTTTCTTAATTTTTTTAAAAATTCATTTTTCTTATGATTTTTAGAATTTTTATTCTCTTTATTAGGAGATTTTTTTATTATCATGCTTTTAAACTTTCTTAGTTACTAAAGTATCTAAACTTCTATTAAGATTTAGTTTTTCAATTTTTTAATTTAGCAAATGGTTACTTATTATTTTAATCTTTTGTTAATTATTAAGTTTTATTTTACTTTTATATTGTAAAAGCTCTGTTTTTGGTAAATTTTTCTTTGTATTTAGCTTATATAAAGAATTTCAAAATGAAAGTTCTGTTTAGGATTTAAATGTTCTAATTTATTTATTTTCGAGCAAATTTTATTTTTACTATCTTTTTAGTGTAAATGCTAGAGACTTTGAGTATGAATTAAAAAATTGGCTTATCAAAGATATAGATGTAATAGTGTTAGTGATGAGGTTTTTTGTTATATGTTGTTTAATAACTATTTACATTTTTTTATATTAAAAGAGGTTGTATTAAATAAGAAGCCAGGAAAAGCTAAATATGAACCTTTAAAGCAAAAATAAAAATATTTGTTAGATAAGCACAAAGATAATATTAACCACAGAGATTATATAGCTTTATAGAGTAATAGAATTATCTAATATTAGAAATCTAAATTACTACATATTCGAAAACTAGTTTATAAATATTATCTCTTAGAATTTAGAAGAATATTCGCTTCTAAGAGCACTATGTCTAAATTAAAGTACAACTAAGCTAAAAAAGATTAAAGCAATCTGTCCAGTTAATAAAATTGTTAATAAGAAATATAAGATATAAGTCTTAAGCTAGGGAAACATTAGTTCCAATTAAAGAAATAAATAAAAAGAAGCAAAGAAAGGCAAATATCTGGGAAAAAGTTATACATTAAACAACAATTTTTTTCCTTTACGGGCATTTAGATAGCCTTTATCTTAACATTCTTCACATTAAAAGCCTTAATTATAAATATTCTTGCTAGCTTATTGTCTCTTTTAATTTAAAATCTTAAAAGCAAAATGGTAGTATGATTATTAAAATAGTGACGAAAAGAAGCTAATTTAAGAAGTAGCTATAATAATAATTAATAAAAGCGATTGTTCAAAGAACTATAAATAAAGCAAAATAATAATAAGTAAAATAATGCTTAATTAAACATAGTTAACTATATTGCTTATATCATTTAATACTTTGAAGATTATTAATAAATTTAATTTTAATTAAAAGAGTTCTTATTTAATAAACAAATAAAATATTTTAATTTACAAAAAATTCGGAATACTTAAAAACCTTATCTAAAATCCTATTTCTACTAGTACAAGCTGAGCAGCAGCGTAAAAAATAAATAATAAGAAATAGCTAGTAAAATAGAACGGCTTAGAATAATAATCATTAGGGAGATATTCGATATAACAAAAATTAAAATTTTTATGCTAAAATAATCTATTTAAGTTGAATCACTAGTGAGGAATTAAGAACACTTGAAATCGAACTTGTTAAAAAAATTTTATTTTTTAATGACTATTTAAAGATACTTAAAGTCACTGAACTAGTTCTGCTCGGATTAAAATATTCGGACCTTATCACCTTTTTTCAATACTTATTTTTGATTGAAAGGTAGTCAGAATTCATTTCTTTTCACGCTCTGAATACTGAAATGTCGTGCTTTTAAGAATATTCTTTTTAGGATTAAAAGGTAATTTCCTTCTTGATTAATCAGAAGTAGATACGTTAAAGACATCTCTTAATTTCTTCTTTCTATTTTAGCTATAGATCTTTTTACGCAGATAAAACCCTCCTAGTATTTTTTTCGAGCGAAAGAATCAAATGTGCTATAGAATAAGAATCTTCTATCAATTTGATTATTTTAAATAGAAAGATTCATCTTTCATCTCTTCTTTATTTTTTAAATATTTATTAGTCTTTATTTTTGATATAGATAAGTGTTTTTTAGTTTTGGCTGAATATTTTCCATTTTATTTGGCTTTAAAGTTTTAAGATTAACTAAAATTAAAAAAGTTATTAAGCTAGATTACATCTAAAGCATTTAATGAGTTAAAGTTAAAAGATAATTAAAGTGATTTAGTTAAGCTACTATATTTAATATCAAAAATAATATTAAATTAAAGGAAAACTTTAGTTCTTCATAAATAAAAATTCACTCTAGTTTTAATGTTCTAAGTTTATTTTTGCTATTCTAAGTTTATAAGTCTAACTTAATTTTATTTTAATTATTAGTTATGTGAACTATAAATAATTAAGTTTTAACTTGTATATTCTATTATTCAATCTTATATCCAAAATAAAGACGCTATTTAAATACTTTAGGTAAATAAATTTACCATAGTTTGCTATATTAGTGATTAGATCTATATTTCTTTTATTCGTTTATTCTAGCTATGTATCAAGCTCAATAGTTTGCTTGTTTTCTTTTCAAATTTTTTGTATCTTTCTAATATTTTAAGATAAAGTTAAAAGTTAAAGTTAAAAAGCTTTGTTAAAGCCTTAGTAGTCAGCCATCTGACCTATTCTATCAGCTTGTCTCCATTAGTTTGTCTTGAATTTCTACTAGGCTTAGTTAGGCGGTGTAGCACTTCATTAGCGCACCATCCTTTAATATTCTGAATAGTTTTCATCTTGCGTGTAGCGTTCCTAATTATTTATCCAAGGATTAAGATTTGAATTAAAGAATTTTTTTCTATAAATGTTTCCGCTTTATGTTGGATATATCCTAAATAGTTTTCTAAAAATATCTTATTTATTCTTTCTTTAAATTTCGCTTAGTTAGTAGCAGTATTTTCATTGGTGTTATTTATTGCACACGTAGCATTTTATTCTTCTTTTAAACTATTATTCCTGTAACACTTATTTAATAATAATAATAATAATAATAATATACTTAAAGTTAGTAGAGTTTTGCATTCTCTGGAATTGCAACCAGTTCCTGCGGACAGCTTTTTTAACGTGGGTGTGATCCACGACCTTTTTATTAAGTGGAAGGTTACCACTGTAACCGTTCAAGTGGTCTTGCAAAAAGCTTTTATTTGTAGATCCCTGTTGGAGTTATTCATAGTTTATTGAGTTGTCTCCATGTTCTTTTCTGCTCTTATTCGTTTATTTTCTTTCATTATCAACAGTTTTTTAAAATATGTTGATTTGATTTGCAACATCAACAAAGTTTGTATTATTGTCTTTATTTCGTTCTTTTTTATGATAATTTATTTTCTATATTTTCTAATCTTTTAATGAAACTTGTAGCAATCATTTCTTTTTCTGGATTCAATTCTGTTTTTAATTCTATTGGTATTTTTTCTATTTCCATTTTTGTGTCGTATTTAAAATTTTATTATGATTAAGTTCAGAGTTATTCTTCCGTTATTAATTTGCTACAAATAAGTTATCTTCTAAGTATTAGTAATTCGTTGTTCTAATCTTCTATATTACTCATTAGTTCCCGTATTTTTTCGCCTAAGTTGTAAGTTGTTTCTTCATAATTTGAGATTACTTTTTACATTTGGTCTAATTAAATTTAAAGTTTTTGATTAGTTTCGTTTTTAGGTTAACTTATC